>JARQOC010000005.1:23565521-23749543 GCA_033576535.1 Allobates femoralis
TAGCACACGGTACTGTTTGCTGAAGTTCACGGGGTCCGGAGCTTGGAGGCAATTTTAGGCTTTCCACGCCTGGCAAGTCCTGAAGCTTTCCCTTTATGTTATGTCCGGTGGGCCCTGGCTGCATAAAGCGGTGCTGTGACAATCTCTATTCTGTATTAGCCGTGTGACAGGCAGCGTGAACCCTTCTTCTAGCTGTGTCTTTACCTAGCTCTCCTGGGCTCTGTAGTGCCACTGTGTCTCCTTGGCTCTGTAGTGAGCGGGGTGGTATATAACTATCCACTCTCCGGAATTAGCCGCTGAGTATATAATCCCTGATGACCTCGATCTCCGGTGACCGTACTGTGCTTAATTCTGGGTGTACTGGCACTGCTACCACTCCCAGATCTTCCTTCCCTCCTCCACAGGCCCTCGCTATGGGCTCTACACACCGTCACTTCCCTACGACCGGCCTAACACGGCTCCTGTCCCTAAGGTAACTCCACTCTCCTCTCTCCTCTCCACTCCACTCAACTGTCACCTGAGCTCTCCTAACAGGAACTGAATAGCTCCGCCCCCTGCACCTGCATTCATAGGGGACCTCTACTGACATCAGCAACTAACCTGACATCAGCTGTTAGAGCTCCCCCTACAGGCCCAGGTTGGGATATGTTATATGTGTGCTTCACCTGGTGGATGCCTTGCCACCAAGCTTGTAATGTGATTACCGGACCCCGGGGCGCCACACTCTTTCTCTGCAAGTTCCTCTCCTGGTTCCTCTCCTGGTTTTGGCACACAAACCGGATGGAACCTGATCAGGGAAACAACTGAAGTGTGAAACCAGCCTTAAAGTTACCATCAGGTAGACATTTTCCTGCCTATTTTGGATGGTGGCAGATCAATGGACATCATTGTAATAAAATCTTAAAATCCAGATGAACAAGAGCTGGTCTTATGAAGGAGCTTGATATACCATGCAGGGACACCACCTCCACGATTTCCCCATGCCCTGATATTATTATCGGAGGCAAAACCTTTAAGAAAACTAATTCTGATAAGCAAGTAGTAAGATTTTGAGTTCGGATAGAGCTAACCAGACACGTTGGACGAGTAAAGAGTAACAAATTCAATGCAAGTCAATGGGGAACTCACAGTTCCGAATACTGGAGAACTCACAGTTCCGAATGGGGAACTCTGGGGGATACAGGGGAACTCACAGTTCCGAATGGGGAACTCTGGGCGATACTGGGGAACTCACAGTTCCGAATGGGGATCTCTAGGGGAAACTGGGGAACTCACAGTTCCGAATGAGGAACTCTGGGCGATACTGGGGAACTCACAGTTCCGAATGGGAACTCTGGGGGAAACTGGGGAACACACAGTTCCGAATGGGGAACTCTGGGGGAAACTGGGGAACTCACAGTTCCGAATGGGGAACTCTGGGCGATACTGGGGAACTCACAATTCCGAATGGGGAACTCTGGGCGATACTGGGGAACTCACAGTTCCGAATGGGGAACTCTGGGCGATACTGGGGAACTCACAGTTCCGAATGGGGAACTCTGGGCGATACTGGGAAACTCACAGTTCCGAATGGGGAACTCTGGGCGATACTGGGGAACTCACAGTTCCGAATGGGGAACTCTGGGGAAACTGGGGAACTCACAGTTCCGAATGGGGAACTCTGGGGGAAACTGGGGAACTCACAGTTCCGAATCAGGAAATCTGGGGGAAACTGGGGAACTCACAGTTCAGAATACTGAAACAGTTCAAAGAATTCAGTTACCGAACCCAAATATCTTATTAATTACTAAAAATTAATAATCAACAAACCTATAAACTGTTCTAGAGGTAAAATGGCAGAATTATTAATGGTGCAATTCCTCGCAGTAGATGGCTCCAGAAAGAAGGCTGCATTTTTATTTGTGGACCTGAGATCATTATTATTTGAATCTATCTATCACATCTCCAATTTAAAACATTGTTGTTTACATCAGAAATATTTCCTGCAGAATATCTTGATGAATTTCTCTTATATCTCAGCATGAAAGCAAAATTAATATACATGCCACATACATTCAAGCTGGAAATATGAATAGATTTATACAAAAGACCATTTTTCTCGCAGCCCCCATCTCTTATATACATTAATTGTATTAACATTTCAAGGTTATTGCCAGTAGTTGTGATACAATGTAACATAATATAGTGATAGGGAGGAGATTATAGCTCCTGTATTAGTTGTTATAAATGTCATGACGATAGTGACAAATAGTACTATTAGGCCCCTTTCACATCAGCGGTTTTCGCTGATCGCGGCAGTTGCGGTGAAAAAAATCGCAACTGCCGCGATTACCGCATAACGGCCGCACTTGCGGTTCACTTGCGGCAAGCCCCATACAATGTCTATCGGGCTTGCGGCAGGTGCGGCAAGTGCGGTATCGGCACTTGTGGCAGGTGCAGCCGCGAAAAAACCGCGGCAGAAGTCTCTGGAGGACATATCTAGGCTTGGAGAAGACCCTGGTGGACCAATCTAGACTTGAGAAGACAATGGCAGACCAATCTTGAGTTAGGAAAAACTCTGGTGGGCCTATATAGGCTTGGATAAGACCCTGGTGGATCTATCTAGGCTTGGAGAAGATCCTGGTGGACCTATCTAGGCTTGAAGATGATCCTGGTTGACCTATCTAGGCTTGGAGAAGACTCTGGAGGACATATCTAGGCTTGGAGAAGACCCTGGTGGACCAATCTAGGCTTGGAGAAGACAATGGCGGACCAATCTTGGCTTAGGAAGATATCTGTTGGACCTATCTAGGTTTGGATAAGAGCCTGGTGAACCTATCTAGGCTTAGAGAAGATCCTGATGGACCTATCTAGGCTTGGAGAAGATCCTGGTGGACCTATCTAGGCTTGGAGAAGATCCTGGTGGACCTATCTAGGATTGAAGAAGATCCTGGTGGACCTATCTAGGCTTGGATAAGACCCACCAGGATCTTCTCCAAGCCTAGATAGGTCCACCAGGAGCTTCCCCAAGCCTAGATAGGTCCACCAGGATCTTCTCCAAACCTAGTTAGGTCCATCAGGATCTTCTCCAAGCCTAGATAGGTCCACCAGGGTCTTATCCAAGCCTACATAGGTCCACCAGAGTTTTTCCTAAGCCAAGATTGGTCCACCATTGTCTTCTCCAAGCCTAGATAGGTTCACCAGGATCTTTTCCAAGCCTAGATAGGTCCACCAGGATCTTCTCCAAGCCTAGATAGGTCTGCCAGGATCTTCTCCAAGCCTAGATAGGTCCACCAGGATCTTCGCCAAGCCTAGAAAGGTCCACCAGGGTCTTCTCCAAGCCTAGATAGGTCCACCAGGAGTTCCCCACCGTTATGTAGATAGTATCAAGCTATTTGATTGCTGGTCTTCCTCTTCACCATGTTACTTGCCTTCTTCTGCTCGTGATGTCCTTCTCCAGTGATTTCTTTCTTTCGTATGATGTGTAGACAAGTCGTAGCTTGATGATCTTTGCTTCCAGCAACATAACTGTCTTGATTTGTTTCAGTATTGATGGGTTTGTTCTTCTGGTATCGATATGATAACATCCTTCTCCACCAACTTAACAAATAACCCTACTGGAATATATTGTAAAATGCCTTAAAACAGATTATTCATATAATGTAACCAGTGGAAGGTATGAAAACTGCTTCTAAATGTTACAAAACTGCAGATATAGATATATCATCTGCCAATTGAATGATACCCAAACTATGCATTATTCCTGTTAAAAGGAAGTACCAACACGTCATCACTCATGGACCCGTTGAAGCACATGTGCAGTCTGAAATGGCGCATTAGTCTTTTGTTCTCTGCACTCCCTCCCTCCTTCTCCTTTGCCTCATTGCCGACTATCATCTTATCTTCGTGATAAATGGAAATAAAAACTTCAAGACCGGCGAGTGCTGTTCCTTTTCTTCTGTTCCCTGGAGCTGAAGACAGATTTCCATGACAACCAGCATATCTCAGGTTTAGAAACAGCCAAGTGGGGACATCTTCTGAAAGGTTTTTGAAAGGTTTTCTTCCAGATTTCACTTATAATGTATATTTGAAAGTTTCTTATAATCATTTGCTCTACATTATTATTAAATAAAAATGTAAACAGTGGTTAAATTCTAAGTGGTCAAAAAAATCTGAAATTTGTTAAAAAAAATCTTTGGGTTTTGTTGCAATTTTTGCAAGAACTGTAAATTCTAGCTTTTCAGGATTTGAAGTTAAGTAATAGCTTTATCTTTCTTGCCCTAAGCTGAATTTTACTGACATCATTTTCAGATGGCCATAATGTATTGTTTGCCTCTTACTGTATTTCATTGCAATTTTGCAGAAGCCAAAAAAACTGTAATTCTGGAGGTTTTTATTTTTTATTTCCATTATACCGTATTCCATTTGTATTATTTTATTTTACACTTAGATATGATATTTTTAATGAAGCAATTTTATTTTTTGAAATGTTTTATATTCAATGGAACTAAAGGGGGGTGATTTATATTTTTGTGTTTTTTATTTTTTTCATATCTTAACATTTTTTTAAATCTTATTGTTGTATTTATTAACCCTCTTAGGGGACTTAAAGATGCAATCATCTTGCCATAAAGAACAGAGCATCAGCAGCAGCAGCATCAGTATCATCAGCAACATTATCAGTATCAGCATCCTCTGCATCAGCAGCATCAGCATCAGCAGCATCATTAGCATCTGCACCATCAGCAGAATCAACATCAACATCAGCATCAGCAGCATCAGTATCATCAGTAGCATCAGCATTAGCATCAACATCAGCATAAGCTGCATTCTCAGCCTCATCATCAGCATCAGCTGCATTCTCAGCATTATCATCAGCATCATCATTAGCCTAAGCATCATCATCAGTGTGGAGACCCAGGAGTCAGTGGGTACTCTCGTCTGCTGGCCCAGCCACATTTTGAAAGACAGCATGGACCAGGGCTCATCCCAAACTTAACGCCCGAGCTCCTTACCCATGGGCGGAATACTACTCAGGCAACACAGGGTGAGGGAACCACAATATTAAGGCTTTGTTGGATCCCCAAACAGTTAACAGCATATAACACAGAACCAGCAAAACACAACAATGTAACAGGCAACAGAGTCTCACTCTCTGCTGGCTCACCAGGAATTGGAATATTCATGTGTCAAAGCCATCACAGCAAAGTCTGTAGCCAGGTGACTGGATTGTCCCAACCGGTATTGCTTCCTTATGCTTATCCTTTTGATATCCCAGACAAATCCGAACATTCGATGCTGAGGTCCTTGTACTATTATAATCCAGGTTCTGATTCCCTTGGTTGGCACAAGGCCTGGGGTTATGGCCTGCTAATCGGACCCGTAGATCCTAGATTAGCTGCATATATCAAGTCCCGTGCACCTCTAGTCGGGGCCGAAGTCCCTAGACCAAGGTCACTAGACAAAATCTCTCTGGTTAGTGAACATGTCTTCTTATATTCCTTCTGACCACTCAATTCAAACATTGGGAACTTCATGATTGGTTTACTAAGACTGTGTTCTCATTGGCTGGATTTCAAGCTGCATATAAACTACCTCTAGTAGCATGGCATTGATGGCAAGGGAGACTCAAAGACAGATAGTTTACATAGCACCACAGATAGTTTATATAGCACCACAGATAGTTTACATAGTAATACAATGGACGGTCAGCATAATTAAGTTTTCTGTTTGTCATGACCTTCTCTGACAAAGGAGTTAGATAACATAGTAACATAGTAACATAGTTTTTAAGGTTGAAGGAAGACTTTAAGTCCATCTAGTACAACCCATAGCCTAACATGTTGATCCAGAGGAAGGCAAAAAAAAACCCATGTGGCAACACTAAGCTCCACATTGGGGGAAAAAATTCCTTCCTGACTCCAGATATGGCAATCAGACTAATTCCCTGGATCAACGCCCTATCAAAGAATCTAGTATGTATAACTGGTAATATTATAGTTTTCAAGAAAGGCATCCAGGCCCTTCTTAAATATTAGTAGTGACTCACTCATTACAATATCATGTGGCAGAGAGTTCCATAGTCTCACTGCTCTTACAGTAAAGAATCCGCGTCTGTGATTATGATTAAACCTTCTTTCCTCCAGACGTAGAGGATGCCCCCTTGTCCCAGTCTCAGGCCTAAGAGTAAAGAGATCATTAGAAAGGTCTCTGTACTGCCCCCTCATATATTTATACATTATTATAAGATCACCCCTAAGCCTTCGTTTTTCCAAGCTAAATAACCCCAAGTTTAATAATCTGTCTTGGTATTGCAGACCCCTTAGTCCTCTAATGACTTTTGTCGCTCTTCTCTGGACCCGCTCTAGTTCAGCTATGTCTTTCTTATACACCGGAGACCAGAATTGTACACAGTATTCTAAGTGTGGTCGCACTAGTGACTTGTATAGAGGTAAAATTATGTTCTCCTCATGAGCATCTATGCCTCTTTTAATGCATCCCATTATTTTATTTGCCTTTGCAGCAGCTGCCTGACACTGGCCACTAAATGTGAGTTTGTCATCTACCCATACACCCAGGTCTTTTTCAGTGACAGTTTTGCCCAGTGTTTTACAATTAAGCACATAATTATACCTTTTGTTTCCTCTGCCCAAGTGCATGACTTTACATTTATCCCCATTAAAGCGCATTTGCCATTTAGCAGCCCAAGCTTCTAGTTTACATAAATCCTCCTGTAATATAAAATTGTCCTCCTCTGTATTGATTACCCTGCAGAGTTTAGTGTCATCTGCAAATATTGAGATTCTACTCTGTATGCCCCCTACAAGGTCATTAATAAATATATTAAATAGAAGCGGGCCCAACACTGACCCCTGTGGTACCCCACTGTTAACTGTGACCCATTCTGAGTGTGTTCCATTAATAACCACCCTTTGTTTCCTATCACTAAGCCAGTTCTTAACCCACTTACACATATTTTCCCCTATCCCCATTGCCCTCATTTTATGTATCAACCTTTTGTGTGGCACCGTATCAAAAGCTTTTGAAAAGTCCATATACACCACATCCACTGCATTTCCTTGGTCCAGTCCAGAACTTACTTCTTCATAGAAGCTTATTAGATTAGTTTGACAGGAACGGTCCCTCGTAAAACCATGTTGATAATGGGTCATGAGGTTATTTTTGTTCAGATACTCCAGTATAGCATCTCTTAGAAAACCCTCTAGGATTTTACCCACAGTAGAGGTTAAGCTTACTGGCCTATAATTTCCAAGTTCAGTTTTTGTCCCCTTTTTGAATATTGGCACCACATTTGCTATACGCCAGTCCTGTGGTACAGACCCTGTTTTTATGGAATCTTTAAATATTAAAAATAATGGTCTATCTATGACAGTACTTAATTCCTGCAGCACTCTGGGGTGTATCCCATCCGGGCCCGGTGATTTGTCAATTTTAGTGATTTTTAGACGATGCCGTACTTCCTCTTGGGTTAAGCAGGTGATATTTAATTGAGACTTTTTGTTATCACTGATCATATTGTCTGTCATGGGATTTTCTTGTGTAAATACTGTTGAAAAAAAGTCATTTAGCATATTTGCTTTTTCCTCATCCTCATCCATCATTTCACCCAGACTATTTTTAAAGGGGCCAACACCATCATTTTTTAGTTTCTTACTATTTATGTAGTTAAAAAATATTTTGGGATTCTTTTTACTTTCTCTGGCAATGAGTCACTCTGTCTCAATCTTTGCTGCCTTGATTTGCTTTTTACAAATGTTATTTAATTTTCTGTATTTATTTAATGCTTCATCACTACCTACTTGCTTTAATTCCCTAAATGCTTTCTTTTTGTCACATATTGCACTTCTTACCGCTTTATTTAGCCATAGTGGTTTCCTCCTATTTCTAGCATGCTTATTCCCATAGGGTATATATTGTGCACAGGTCCTATTCAGGATGCGAATAAACATCTCCCATTTGTGTTGTGTACTTTTATGTCTCAGGACATCGTCCCAGTTTATTGCACTAAGATCATCTCTCAACCGTTGGAAATTTGCCTTCCTGAAGTTTAGTGTCCTTGTGGCCCCTCTACTACACGTCTTAGTAAAGGATACTTGAAAGCTTATTAAGTTATGATCACTATTACCCAAGTGACCTCCAACACATTAAATATCACCAGGCATCTACAAGACTTGTAGGAACAATGAGTGGTGAATCACAAGGTAGAGCACAAAACACAAATACTGTCTGGATAAATAAGAAACCATCCGATGTTATATATTAAAGGAGTCCATTTAGTCACAATCAGCATCAGCTGCATTCTCATCATCATCATCAGCATCATCATCAGCATCATCATCAGCATCATCATGAGCATCAGCATCATCATCAGCGTCCGCTGCATTCTCAGAATCATCATTAGCCTCAGCATCATCATCATCATCAGCATCATAATCAGCATCAGCTGCATTCTCAGCATCATCAATAGCATCAGAATCAGCATCATCAGTAGCAGCATCATCAACATCAACCATGGAGGCAGCGCATGAATACATTGAGATCTCAGAGAGCTGAGATCTCAATCTGTACATGTGCTTCTATTTTCCTGAAGTCCATCGTTTGGAAGCATTGCACTCACAGATTGACGTTTCAGCTGTCCATGATCTCAATGTACACGTGTGTGTGCTGCCTTTGCAAGTGTTTTTCTGTTTTACCATCATGTCTACTAAAGGGAAATCAATGGCGCCCACCATGTGCTGCAGGGACACCCCACAGCATTGCCCCACCCCATCCTCCCAGCCTCAAGCCCGTACCATCATGCTGCTGCCGCCACTGACTTCCTACAGTCTCTAACCTACACAAAAAACCATCCTTTTCAAGTAAAATATATTCTTGTTAGGTCGGGATTAAACGATTGTATAACACACATCGTTGAGCACAGACTGGCCGGTGGCTGCTCTGATCTGAGCAGGACAGCATAATGTTTTACTATGCAGCTGTCATGCTCGGGTCAGGGAAGCCACTGGCCAGTCCAATACTAGCACTTCTTGTCTAGCTCCTAAGTTGTTTGTTTAGATTTGAAGGCATAAAACTTGTTTTGGGGTTCAGGGTGAACCTTTAGGGTACAAGATGATATAATTGTCATGTAGGAAGATGTTGTGGCAGAAGATGGAGTATTTGGATTGCAGAGATCTAATCAAGGTTTTATTTTTTCTATTGCCGCCAATTGTGTTCGCTAATTTCAATTCTGTTCACTCTTTCCTGGAAAAAAATGATCTAATTAATGAATAACGAGCAGCTGCTCACAGTCACCGGATCGGGCCTTGACACTTCCCATCCGGTAGTCGGCTTTGTTGATGAAGGATAGGAAGAATATATCTCAATGGATTCCGATTTGAGCTATTATGAGACTGAGTTGTAGATCCTTGATCCAATAATAAAGAATCTGCATCTTTTTCCAAGTGTAATGGTGGGTTTACACGCTCCAACGTCGGTCCGATATTGGATCCGACGGCGCGGGAGCGCGCTTTTTGTGCCCGGTTTTCCAAGAATCGCATTGGCGGTTTACACGTCCCGATATCATGATACAACGTCCCTACGATGTCTACGCCCCCCGACCCAGGAACGACCATTTAACATGGTAATGAATGGGGGTCGTTGTACTGCACATCGGAGTTGGCCTGTCACACTGCACGATCCGGCTCCAACCGGCATCCGATATCGGGCCGTTGAATAGCACGCTCATTCGATCCCCGATATCGGATTGACATCGTTCGTGCATCGTATTGGACGTTCACACCATACAACGCTCGAACGATATCGGTTCCAACGCATGAACCACGTGACTTTTGGTCGGAGTTGGACGCCGATATCGGGACGTGTAAACCCACCATAAAACCCAACCGGTATTTTGTGGAATAAAAGCCTCTTCTTTATTATTGGATCAAGGTTCTTTATTTCGGTAGCACACCGGAAAAACATGAATTGTCTTTTCCTTCAAGCCTCTTTAGCTAGGTCTGAATTGTAGATGGCCAAATAAAAAAATACTCACCTGTCCTCCTACTGGAACCCACCATCCAATGCTCCAAGTGTCCTCATCACCTCTATATTTCGTAGAATTAGGAAAACTTCATGGTAGGGATGAACGATTTCTGATGGGTAAACCAGAACTGAAAAGTTTGGACATCTAGTGTCTGATGGTCAAACACGGAAGACAGTGGTTGAGTTTTGATGCTGTTCATATCCTGAATAAAGCTTGTTGAAAGGCTGTAGAACAACTAATCAACACGCTTTTCCACTGTGGGCACTTCTGTAAGCCATCACAGCCATGCTGAGTACTGGAGTTGCTGTGATTGGCTGGTCACATTTAGTCATTGGGTCTATATAGGACCCGGTGACGGGATACTCGGCACACACTGTCCTTTGGAAGTTGTCCCCTACTCTACAGGATATATTGTACACTTGCACCCTTTAATGCCATTGATGGGGCACTATAGGTTATTTTAGACTAATGGATACTGTACAATGACATGTAGGGTATTGCCACGTTCAACAGAAATGTTGTCACACATAATAAGGCCTTTTTTAGCTATTCCCATTATCAAAATTGGAAATCTGGGGTTAAAACAACATTTTAGGGGTAAAAATGTAATTATGTTTTCTTCACTGTATAGCAATTTGTGACACAGCTGTAGTGTCAGTATGATCACTGATCTCCTAGATGAATTTATTGAGAGGTGCAATTTGTAAAATGAAGTCACTTGAAAGGGATCTATGCTGTTCTGTCCCCTAAGGAGCTCTGCCAATGTGGTATGGCACTTTTTTGTGGTAAAAAAGTATTATTTAATTCTCATGGCTTAACATGAAAACATTCTGTGAAGCACTTGAGGGTTCAAGTTGCCCACTACACATCTTGATAAACTGCTTGCAGGGTCGAGTTTACAAAATATGAGGGGTTTCCACTGTTTAGGCACATTGGAGGCTCTCTAAATGCAACATGGCATTTGCTAATGATTTTTGCCGATTTTGTATTTAAAAAGTCAAATGGAACTCCTTCCTTTTCTGCCTTGTGCCCGAACAGTAGTGTTCCACCACCTATGGGGTATCGGTGTACTCAAAAGATATTGCACAACAAACTGCATGGTGCATTTTGTCCTCTAAGATTTGGTGTTAAAGCAACCTTTTTGTGGTAAAAATGTATTTTTTCATTTTCACAGCTCAACGTTGTAAAATTTTGTGAAGCTCCTCGGGGTTCAAGGTGCTCACCTCATGTCTAGATAAATTCCTTCAGGGATCTTGTTTACAAAATAGGGTCCCTTTTGGGGTGTTTCCACTGTTTAGGCACATCAGGGGCTCTGCAAACGTGACATGGTGTCCTCTATCTATTCTAGACAATTTTGCGCTCCTAAATTCAAATGGCTCTCCTTCCCTTCCGAGTCCTGCCATGTGCCCAAAGAGTAGATCTCCAGCCCATGTAGATACTCAGCATACTCAGTGGTGTTTTCTGTCATATAGGCACTGTAAATGTGATCTGGTCCCTAAAAAAGTGGCTTTGTCAATGTTGTTGGATAAATGAGAAATTGCTGATCAACAAAAAAAAAATTCAATAACTGTGCTGATGTTTGCTAAATTTCTGATATTTTTTACAAACGATCGTAAAAAATATTGTCCTAAATTTAACAATAACATAAAGTATAATATGTCACGAAACAAGCTAAACCCCCTCAGAATCACGATTACCTAAGAAATTAACTTTGATAGTGTCCTGTGCCGTATGGTAATGAGCTCTGCATGCTCGGGTGGGATCGGCTCACTTCAGTCCGAGCCACCCCGCCACCTGTAAAATCCGCCCTGCCACCCGTAATGTGTCGCACCTCCTGTGTATGTATGCAAGCAGTGATGGCATTTGCACAGGCGCAGTGGCACGAGTCACTGTGCTCTATCGTATCAAGTCAACAAAGTCACAGTCTTCTTCCAAGGGTTTGACTAACCAAGTGTCACGGGTGTGTCAGGAATATCAGAACTTTATTATCAGATCATCAATTGTGAATTTCATATACGGTACTGGAATTATGTGTCATATGGTCAAAAATACCCACCCCTGGGATTGATGGGGTTTGTATTATTATTGTTATTGATTTTGTAACATAGTGACTACTGGAGGTGCAACCTTTATATGCTAGACCTTTGACCTGACCCACTACGTCAGTGTCTCTATTGACCAGGAACCCATGTACGAGTTTTTTCACTGGTTTTAAATGGATTTAATTTGTTATGTCTGCATAATTGTTAAATAAAATGTGTATATATTTTTCTAAAACCTCTTGGTGTGCTCCCGGTCCCTAAATGTCATGTCTCTTTCTCGTTCTGATATCTAGCTCCCATGACATGGTGAAGCACCCACCTTTGATTTGTTTGTATTTAGTGGTGCTCCTTCTTATATTATAAGCGGGTGTGTCAGGATCACAGATGAGACTCTAGAGGTCACTCGCAGAAGGTCCCAGCTACCAGCTAATCACTCTGCTTCCTCGTCCAGTGATTCTTTTGATGATGAAGAAGTGGATCCAGAGGAATTGATAAATAGAACATTCAAAACTAACTGTAATTTGGGGAGCACTTCTTCAGTGCTTGGATGTATCCCAATATATAATATTGTGATAGCAGCTCAAGGAGCTGTGGGAAGTCATCAGTACTTGTCACCTAAAAAAAAGTTTTCTGTACTTTTTTTCCTGAAGATATTGCAGATGAGGCGCTTTTATGTACAAACCTAGAAGGAAGATGTATTGCTTCTGGAAAAAGAAATATTGTACCTTTATAATAGTATAATAGAAATGACAAAAGCTGTTATAACTCAAAAAATTAGGTAAAACGCTCCCTAATTTTTTTAACTTTGTTAACTTACTTTCTCACTAAGCATTTCTTAATTGCGCTAAAGACAGTGAGAAGAGTAACTCTTAGCCGTATGAGTGGACAACTTAAGACTGTCAAGTAGCATTTCCAGCAGGTGCATGTATTATCAAACACTTAGCCCTCTTTCGATAGATTAATTTTCAGAAGCCGTACATAGACATCCTACAGGTATAATTCTTGGGAATAAATATATCCTGTTTAATAATACACTTGTATCTTGGAAACAGCACACCGCGAGGTCCATTCTTTTTAATAGTTGCTATAGCAGCTGGGACTTTTGCAGCAATTTATTGGTTGCTGTAGATACTTACTGAGTTTTTCTTCATTTTTGAGCTTTTTAAATATACAAAACGTGATGATTTTTGATTTATCTCGTATCGGAGATGTAATGGGATGACTCATCTCCAGTGTTGAAGAGTTATTATTGTGACTAATGTTTGGGACCAAAAAAAATGTGATAAACGTGTAGAGTATCTAACTGAATATCGTTATAAAAGTATAGGAAAATAAATATGGGTATAGAGTTCGCAAAAAGAGACTAACAAGCAAAATATTAGAACAAAATACCCATAAGGAACAAAAGTATTAGGTCTAAAAATTATCTTTTATTTCAATTATAATGAGTTCAGTCTCTTTGTCTTCATTATGTTGCTATCAGATGAATTGTATCAAACAGCTGCTGACAGATTCCTTTTAATGTTCAATCAACACAACACAACTGCAAAAACACCAATGCCCTTACTCCATAACCATTACTGATGAAAATCTAGCTCATTCTCTAACTAAGCCACTCCTCACCTCTTGTGCGCTTGACCCTATCTTATATCACCCCCTCCACAATATCAGTACCATGCTTATCCCAGTCCTAACCCATTATGTTAATATATTATTAGCCTCTAGCTTCTCCTTCTAGACTTGTCATCTGCCTTCGACACAGTTGACCACTCCTTCCTTCTATAGATCCTCTCTTCCTGCCACGCTGAACTATGGAGGTGTCCATCTAATGTGCATGGCAGTGGCGCAAGGACCAACGATGTCCGAACACTACATACAAAATAATAGATGAGGAGACACTGGAGGGGGGACAAATACAGAGGACGGCGCCGTTCATAAGGAACGGGGAAGAGGTGACCTACCGCACTCACCTGTGACTGTGCCCTGATCTCCATACCATCCCTATATGGGTTCTTTAACCCCATCGCCGTGCAGGATATGTGGCGCCCTTGCGATCAGGAAGCCACATGGGGAACTGCAGCCAGGCAGATAGGAGATGATTTGTGCAACAAACACCCTCAATACACACACCCACTAGACACAGCAGAACACCCAACCCAGAGCCCGTGACTCTAGGCGGACAAGGGGTGGTAAGGTTTAGAGGAAAGTGGGTGGGAATGTAGGTCAGGTGACAGACTGGTACAAAAGGGAGAAACAAGGAGGAGTTAGACAGTAGGCCAGTGGGTGCCGAGCAGCCAAGACCAGGAGTAGGCCGGAGTGGGCTGAGAAGGAAAGACCAAGCAGACAGAAAGACACTTCCCGGAGGGATAGGGCTCCCTGGAGATGCAGAATCCAAAGAGACACAGATCCATCTAGAGAAAGCTCGTTCATAGCCTGCAGCCCACGTGGAAGGGAGGACAGAGACCGGACCGGTGCTACAGGGTCCGAGGAGTACAGCAGCGTTGACCGATGACAGGCGGGAGAAGTTTCCCTTGCTGTACCCGGATAGTCACACGGGTAGGAGAGAGCCCGGTAATCCCTTGCAAGATAGGGTTACCCAAGGCTAGCCTGGGACCAGAGTGTGGGCTCTGAGGGGACCGCAGCTACAAGCCGACTCCCCAGACAAACCGGTGGGGAACACTGATTCCAAGTCAGGGTTCCTACTACACGGGTTGGAGACTCAGCAACACTATAGGACCCAGACTTGCTGCCCACACACATAAGGGGAAGTCATACCAAGGGACCAAGTTGCTGTCATACAACCCACAGGGAAGAGCAGAGAAACAAGCTGGAAAGGTTGCAGAGAGAGTAAGGGGTCTCAGGAAGATAGCCTGGCTGCAGGGAGTTCAGAGTGTCCGTATTGCCTGTGTAAACCGTACTGTGTACTGAATTGTACTGTAAGGAACTTGTCAGTAAAACCCGTTAAACCCTGCTTCAGTCTTCCGTGTGTGATTCCAGATATATAGAACTGTATTGTACCTTTACACCTGGTCAGGAGCTGCCCCGACCCGCGGCGGGCTCATCCACCTTGCTGCAGCATCCATCCATCCTCCTGACAGAAGTACACTGCAGCGGTGGTCCCTTCACTGACCACAACCAATGGGTGGTGTCACGACAAACAATATCCCTTGTAAATACCCCTTTTACTTGCGGAACCTGGGACACGGTCTGGACCAAAACCGCCGTGATATCCCCAGCAGTTCCCCGGTCCGGTACCAAGTACCCAGTCCCAGTGGGCTCCACAGATACCTAGTCCCTCGAGGGAGATGGACAGCGGGAGCACTAGTCTCAACCACTACACTAAAATCAACAAGATGGGAAGAAAAGAAAGGGAAAACATTTAAAATGAAGTCTGAATATGGGAACTAAGCAGATGTCCCAAACCTGTCACAAGTCTCCAAAGGAATAGAGACCATCTCAGCAGTCCCACGGCTTCCAGTACCACCTGTAAATGTACTAAAATGTTGGTGCCGCCCTCATCATCTCCCTCTGTGGACCATAAAGAACACTCTTGCACCTTTTTAGTTCATGTGTAACTCTGTTTAATCCACGGTGACTGTCCCTCACTACTTCTATGCCCCTGGCTAATCCCTTTACTGGCTTCCAATTTTGCAGTGAACCCAATTTGAAGTACGGTAATAATAATGGTCTACATGTCTGTCCATAATCTGTCTGACTCCACACTGATCTCCAAATACCTTCCCACACATAATCTCGGCTCCTTACAAGACCTTCTCCTCTCACCAGTACACTCCTCATTCAACTACCTCCAAGATTATTCCTGAATCATTCATCCTCTGTAATTTTGTACCTCAACTCGTCTGATTGTCCCAAAATGTGGAATTTTCTAATGCACCTAAAACTCATCTTTTCAGGAAAGTTTACAGCTTGACCACACACACACCGCCACTGAACACAACCAGAGCTGCTGCAAACCTCATCCTGCTGTCTCCTTCCCCTGTAGATAGCGGGTCCTCGAGGGCAGGGTCCTCTCCCGTATCTACAGTCTATCAGTTTATTTAGTTTGTTTTAGGTACCATATGTGCTGTGTATGTAAACCCTGTTCACATGTGCAGCACCATGAAATTAGTGCTGCTTCAGAAATAGGATCTTTCTCATCTTCCTCCTCTTTCTCTTTTCTTCCTCTTCTTCCTCCTCTTCTTCTATGACTTCTTATTCCTTTTGTTCTTCTTTGACTTCCTCTACTTTTTCCTCTACTTCCACTTCCACTTCTTCAACTAATTATTCTTCCTCTTCTTCTTCTATGACTTCTTCATTTTGTTCTTCATTTCCTCTTCTTTTCCTCTTATTCTACTTCCTCTTCTTTATTTTCTTACCCTTCTTGTTGCTCTTTTTTTTTCTTCCTCTTCCTCATCTGATTCTTTTTCTTCCTTTTCGTCTTCATAGAAATGCAAAGTTATTGATATGTAATTATTATTTCCAGGCCACTCCCAATTCAGTGAACTAATATTTAACATATATTTTTTTAATATTTGTACACAACCATGGATTTAGTGGTTGTTTCTTCTCCTCCTCCTCCTCCTTCTTCTACTCCTCCTCCTTTTTCTTTTCCTTCTCCTTCTCCTCCCCTTCCTCCTCCTCCTCCTGCTCCTTCTCCTCCTCCTTTTCTTCTCCTTCTCCTCCTCCTTTTCTTCTCCTTCTCCTCCTTCTCCTTCTTCTTCTTCTTCTTCTTCTTCTCCTTTTTCCAGGCCACTCCCATTTCAGTGAACTATCTAATATTTAACTTATTTTTATTTTTGTACAGCACCATGGATTTAGTGGTTGTTTCTTCACCTCCTCCTCCTCATCCTCTTACCCCTCCACCTCCCCCTCTTATTCCTCCTCCTTCTCCTTCTCCTCCTGCTCCTCCTTATCTTCCTTCTCCTCCTCCTCCTTCTCTTCATTCTCCTCTTCCTCCTTCTCCTCCTTCTCCTCCTTATCTTCCTTCTCCTCCTCCTACTCTTCCTCCTCCTTCTCTTCCTTCTACTCTTCCTCCTTCTCCTCCTTCTCCTCCTCCTCCCTCTCCTCCTTCTTCTCCTTCTCCTCCTTCTGCTCCTCCTCCTCTAACTTCTTCTCCTCCTCCTCCCTCTCCTCCTTCTTGTCCTCCTCCTCCCTCTCCTCCTTCTCCTCCTCCTCCTCCACCTTCTCCTCCTCCTCTACCTTCTCCTCCTCCTCTTCATCCTTCACCTTCTCATCCTCCTTCTCCTCCTCCCCTTTTTCCCAGGCCACTCCCAATTCAGTGAACTATCTAATATTTAACATATTTTTATTTTTGTACAGCACCATGGATTTAGTGGTTGTTTCTTCTCCTCCTCCTCCTCCTCCTCCTCCACCTCCCCCTCTCATTCCTCCTCCTTCTCCTCCTCCTTCTCCTTTTTCTCCTCCTACTCTTCCTTCTCCTCCTCCTTCTGCTCCTCCTCCTTCTCTTCCTCCTCCTTCTTCTCCTCCTTATCCTCCTTGTCCTCCTCCCCTTTTTTCCAGGCCACTCCCAATTCAGTGAACTATCTAATATTTAACATATTTTTATTTTTGTACAGCACCATGGATTTAGTGGTTGATTCTTCTCCTCCTCTTTCTCCACCTCCCCCTCTCCCTCCTCCCTCTTCTCCTTCTCCTCCTTCTCCTCCTCTTTTTCTCCTCCCCTCCTCCACCTCCTTCTTCTCCTCCTCCTTCTCTTCCTCCTCCCCCTCCTCTTCCTCCTCCTTCTCCTCCTCCTCCCCATCCTCTTCCTCCTTCTTCTCCTCCTCCTTCTCCCCTTGCTTCTCCTCCTTCTCCTCCTGCTTCTCTTCCTTCTCCCCCTCCTCCTCCTCCTTCTTCTCCTCCTTCTCTTCCTCCTCCTTCTCCTCCTCCTCCTTCCCCTCCTCCTTCTGCTCCTCCTTCTCCTCCTCCTTCTCCTCCTTCTTCTGCTCCTCCTTCTCTTCCTCCTCCTCCTCCTTCTCCTCCTCCTCCTTCTTCTGCTCCTCCTTCTCCTCCTCCTTCTCCTCCCCCTCCTCCTTCTCCACCTCCTACTCTTCCTCCTCCTTCTCTTCCTTCTACTCTTCCTCCTTCTCCTCCTTCTCCTCCTCCTCCCTCTCCTCCTTCTTCTCCTTCTCCTCCTTCTGCTCCTCCTCCTCTAACTTCTTCTCCTCCTCCTCCCTCTCCTCCTTGTTGTCCTCCTCCTTCTCCTCCTCCTCCTCCACCTTCTCCTCCTCTACCTTCTCCTCCTCCTCTTCATCCTTCACCTTCTCATCCTTCTTCTCCTCCTCCCCTTTTTTCCAGGCCACTCCTAATTCAGTGAACTATCAAATATTTAACATATTTTTATTTTTGTACAGCACCATGGATTTAGTGGTTGTTTCTTTCCACTTCCTCCTCCTCCCCCTCTCATTCCTCCTCCTTCTCCTCCTCCTTCTCCTCCTTCTTCTCCTTCTCCTTTCCTCCTCCTACTCTTCCTTCTCCTCCTCCTCCTCCTTCTGCTCCTCCTCTTTCTCTTCCTCCTCCTTCTCCTCCTCCTTGTCCTCCTTGTCCTCCTCCCCTTTTTTCCAGGCCACTCCCAATTCAGTGAACTATCTAATATTTAACATATTTTTATTTTTTTACAGCACCATGGATTTAGTGGTTGTTTCTTCTCCTCCTCTTTCTCCACCTCCCCCTCTCCCTCCTCCCTCTTCTCCTTCTTCTCTTTCTCCTCCTCCTTTTCTCCTCCCCCTCCTTCTTCTCCTCCTCCTTCTCCTCCTCCTCCCCTCCTCTTCCTCCTTCTTCTCCTCCTCCTTCTCCCCCTGCTTCTCCTCCTGCTTCTCTTCCTTCTCCCCTCCTCCTCCTTCTTCTCCTCCTTCTTCTCTTCCTCCTCCTTCTCCTCCTCCTTCCCCTCCTCATTCTGCTCCTCCTTCTCCTCCTCCTCCTCCTCATTCTCCTCCTTCTCCTCCTCCTCCTCCTCCTCCTCTTCTCCTCCTCCTCCTTCTGCTCCTCCTTCTGCTCCTCGTTCTCCTCCTCCTTCTCCTCCTTCTCCTCCTTCTCCTCCTTCTTCTGCTCCTCCTTCTCCTCCTCCTCCTCCTTCTCCTCCTTCTTCTCCTCCTCCTTCTCCTCCTTCTTCTGCTCCTCCTTCTCCTCCTCCTCCTCCTTCTCCTCCTTCTTCTGCTCCTCCTTCTCCTCCTCTTCCTCCTTCTCCTCCCCCTCCTCCTTCTCCTCCTCCTTTTCCCCTCCTCCTCCTCCTCCTCCTCCCCCTCCTTCTTTTTTCTCCAGGCCATTCCCAGTCTATCCCTGTGATATTTTATTGTACATATCCTTTACTTCTTGGTCTTTGAGTTTCTTACATTCTGCGTTGCCTCTAGAATAGTAACCAATGCCCCTGCCAGTTTCTCCCGGAGTCCAGCATGCCCCCTTGTTGGGAGGTTACACCATGACATGGGCGCTGATTTAATGTTACCTGATAGAACACAGTGAAATATAAACATGATGTAATAGAATCATCTTCGCACTCCGCAGTCTCCTCTGGATCTCTCCATACGATATAATAAGCAATCTGGGCTTGACCTTAGTTTTTGTCACCTCCATTTAGTTCTGTACTTGGCACAGACCCTGATGGCAATCAGCCCAGCACAATCTACAGTCACAATGTATTCTGAGCTCTTTCAATCACTAGGAATAATAGGAGCACATTTATGTGACATTGATGCGCGCTATTATCTGTGCTGACATTCTCCATTATTGGAAGTTGGGTCTTAAAAAGTTTGATGTTTCTTTTTTTTCTCAAGGCGACTATAAAATGCAAGACAAAAATAATGAGGGCTTTGTCAGGGCTGGAAAGTCTTTCCTAACACCCTAATGGGACATTGTTATCTTATAGAGAGGGAGTAATGGGTCAATCATGTATCTGGAGAGGAGGAAACGTACAAATTGTCTCTTTCGCAATGTAATACTTCATTTCCCCAGTGGAGGCGCTGTAGGGGAATCGACCACTTGCTGTATTTCTCTAAAACAGCTTATTTCTGGAGCCAAGCAGAACTCCATAGCATTACCTTTTTTAAGATCTAAGGGGTAAGGTTTCTATTTGTGGACATGACATGCCAGATCTGGTGTGGCAGTATAAGGAGACTATAACGCCTGCAATGATCCTCTGGGAAATTCAATTTGAGAGAAAGAGGACTTGACCTTTAGTGTCACCTATCAGAAGTAGCAATCCTAAAAGTCAGTTTTAAACCTTTAACGAGCCTTGACCAGAAACGGACAGGACTTGAATTCTGATGCCACCTATTGGAAGTAGCAATCCTAAAAGTCAATATCAAAACTTTAATGAGCCTTACCAAGAAAGGAAGAGGACTTGAACTGCAGTGCCACCTATCAGAAGTGGAAATCCTTAAAGTTATTATTGACCATTTAACGAGCCTTGCTCAGAGAGGATGAGGACTTGAATTCTAGTGCCACCTATCAGAAGTAGCAATTCTAAAAGTCATTATAAGCCCTTAAGCAAGCCTTGCCCAGAGTGGAGGAGGACATGAACTTTACTGCCACCTATTGTAAGTGTGGCGCCCCACATGGTCAGGCGTCACAGTGGGGTATTGCACCCCGCAAAAGGGTGTAATCTTCCCCAGCTGCAAGTGGATCCTAGGCTAGTGGGTGGGACCCATTCCTGCACTCCCACAGAGTAGTGGTGGGAGGTTACCCCGAGAGAGGGAGATATATTCACCTCTAGGGGTAATTAGAGAGAGATTAGTCAGGAGAAAGTGACTTTACTTTTGTTTGGTTATCTTCATCAACCTGTTTGCTTTCAGGGACGTTGCCCTGGAGGACCAGCTCCACCTGTAGGGAGCTTTGCAATCCCAGCCGCATTGTCATCGACCTCCGGAGGACTGTGGCGGCGCTGGTGACCCATCACCAGGTACTACAGGTGGCGTCACATGACAAACTCTTATCCCCTGTACATACACTCCTTATTGAAGTGTCACCCAGGCCACGGGCTCAGGCGCTGCCACCCATGACATCCCCGTGAGAACACCTCCGAGCCTGATACCCGAGTACCCCAGGGCCTGGGGCTCGAGATATCTTTCTGAATCACGAACAGGATCTCGTGTCCGGTATTTCCGGGTACTGTGTGCCTTAGACTTTTGAAACAAACTTTTCCTGCCTTTGCTTGGTGCCAAAAATGGGTTCCCGCCATCACTGCAGGAGGACCCAAGATGGCGCCGTAGCCATGTACTAAACACCTCAGCCCCTAGAAGAAGGAGGGCCAAGACAGAGGCGCCAAAAAGTGTGGCCGCCCCGATTGCCATCAATCAATCAGGGGGGCGGCGCACAGATAGTGCTCCGGGAGTGGCTGCTAATAAAAAGACAAACCAGAAGAGAAGGACAGAGCGAGCAAGAATCCCTTATACCCGGCAGCATGGCGGCACCCTGTTGGAGAGACATCGTGCGTGAGGTCGAAGAACAGGCCAGAGCCGCTCAAGGTGACCCGGCAGCGGCGTCCCTCTTAACACTAGAGGGGGATGCCAACTACTGGAGAGATGCCTTTGGATGGCTCCACCAGGACATGGAGTAAGCCCTGGCATGGGTGTGCCAATGGTGGAGCGCGGAGAGGGCCTGTGAGCTGAGAACGATGAGAGAAGGCCGAGAAACGCGAGAGGCAGGGGTAGCAGTGCAGGCAGTCGTGGAGTATCGTGCCTCCTTACCACCCGTACCGCCACCCATCCAGACCCGGGACTCAGACCGAAGCCCCTGTAGAACCACCGTCCAGTACCGGCAGCTATCTCCAGCTAGAGCCTGCGCGACCATCCCCTACAGAGCCAGGCGTTGTCATCAAAGCTGAGGAAGAGGAAGAAGAGACTGACTTTGACGAATCGGAGGACGTAGAAGGAACCTCAGGAGGGAGCACCCCAGAAACTGCATGGTGGTCCACATGGCAGCGGCAATGTACCGCTACCATTGTGAGCACAGCGGAGACTAGAGCAACTCATCACCACCAGAATACCAGTCGTCCTTGAACCAGCGAGATCAACTGGCAAGACAAAGACGCAGAGAAAAATGGTTCCAAAAAGATAGTAACTAGCAATCTTAAAAGTCAATAGTAACCCTTTAATGAGCCTTGCCTAGAGAGAGGAGGTCTTAAACTCTAGTACCACCTATTGGAAGTAGCAATCCTAAAAGTCAATATTGATCCTTTAACTAGCTTTGCTTAGAGAAGAAGAGGAGTCAAAATCAACCCAAAGTCATATGACAAGGCTCATTAAGGGGTTGATTTTGACTTTTAAGGTTGCTACTTCCAATAGGTGGCACTATAACTTTAAGAGATCTTAGGGTTCTAGCCATATAAAATATACATCGGTTTTAGGTTTTCTATTTATACATTTTTAAGGTTTTTTTTTTTCACAGATTATTAATCATTGAATTTTAAGAAGATAGAGATTGTGCTTTGAACGGCTGCAAAAAGCAACAATATTATGTAATTTGTAAATAATTTTGATAAATGTGGCCCAAATATTAAGATTTATTAATTTAGTTATATTTGTAGAGTGTGACAAATTGCTAATTAACAAGAACGTCTCATGTATGCAATTTAATTATCAATAATTAGATGTAAATCTGAAAAAATAAAGGTTTGTTCTGCTTTTATTTGTTGTTAATTTGGTATAGAAATGTATTATATAATTGTAAAAGCTTCTCCCAAGAAGGATATTAGAAACTTACTTTCTCCAGAGAGTAGGGCCTATTTTGTAGCTTGTGTCCTCCTGTACTTACACAGAGAATGAATGAAGAGGCGCTCAAGAATATTTACAAAGATTCATAGATTTTAAGGTTGAAGGTAGACCTCAGTCCATCAACTTCCACTTATACAGTAAAGCCTCACTGCTCGTTACAGTAAAGAATCCATAGCCTCACTGCTCGTTACAGTAAAGAATCCATAGTCTCACTGCACTTACAGTAAAGAATCCTTAGTCTCATTGCGTTTACAGTAAAGAATCCATAGCCTCACTGCACTTACAGTAAAGAATCCATAGCCTCACTGCACTTACAGTAAAGAATCCATAGTCTCACTGCTCTAACAGTAAAGAATCCATAGTCTCACTGCTCTTATAGTAAAGAATCCATAGCCTCACTGCACTTACAGTAAAAAATCCATAGTCTCACTGCTCTTACAGGAAAGATTCCATAGTCTCACTGCACTTACAGTAAAGAAGCCATAGTCTCACTGCTCTTACAGTAAAGAATCCATAGTCTCACTGCACTTACAGTAAAGAATCCATAGTCTCATTGCACTTACAGTAAAGAATTCATAGTCTCACTGCTCTTACAGGAAACAATCCATAGTCTCACTGCTTTTACAGTAAAGAATCCATAGTCTCACTGCTTTTACAGGAAAGATTCCATAGTCTCACTGCACTTACAGTAAAGAAGCCATAGTCTCACTGCTCTTACAGTAAAGAATCCATAGTCTCACTGCACTTACAGTAAAGAATCCATAGTCTCACTGCACTTACAGTAAAGAATCCATAGTCTCACTGCTCTTACAGTAAAAAATCCATAGTCTCACTGCACTTACAGTAAAGAATCCATAGCCTCACTGCACTTACAGTAAAGAATCCATAGTCTCACTGCACTTACAGTAAGGCGTTCATAGTCTCCCTGCACTTACAGTAAAGATTCCATAGTCTCACTGCACTTACAGTAAGGAGTTCATAGTCTCACTGCACTTACAGTAAAGATTCCATAGTCTCACTGCACTTACAGTAAATAATCCATAGTTTCACTGCACTTACAGTAAGGCGTTCATAGTCTCACTGCACTTACAGTAAAGATTCCATAGTCTCACTGCACTTACAGTAAGGAGTTCATAGTCTCACTGCACTTACAGTAAAGAATCCATAGTCTCACTGCTCTTACAGTAAAGAATTCATAGTCTCATTGATTTTACAGTAAAGATTCCATAGTCTCACTGCACTTACAGTAAAGAATCCATAGTCTCATTGATTTTACAGTAAAGATTCCATAGTCTCACTGCTCTTACAGTAAAGAATTCATAGTCTCATTGATTTTACAGTAAAGATTCCATAGTCTCACTGCTCTTACAGGAAAGATTCCATAGTCTCACTGCTCTTACAGTTAAGAATCCATAGTCTCACTGCACTTACAGTAAAGAATCCATAGTCTCACTGCTCTTACAGTTAAGAATCCATAGACTCACTGCTCTTACAGTAAAGGATCCATAGTCTCACTGCTCTTACAGTAAAGAATTCATAGTCACACTGCTCTTACAGTAAAAATTCCATAGTCTCACTGCTCTTACAGTAAGGAGTTCATAGTCTCACTACACTTACAGTAAAGAATCCATAGTCTCACTGCTCTTACAGTAAATAATCCATAGTCTCACTGCTCTTACAGTAAAGATTCCATAGTCTCACTGCTCTTACAGTAAATAATCCATAGTCTCACTGCTCTTACAGTAAAGATTCCATAGTCTCACTGCACTTACAGTAAAAATTCCATAGTCTTACTGCTCTTACAGTAAATAATCCATAGTCTCACTGCACTTACAGTAAGGAGTTCATAGTCTCACTGCACTTACAGTAAGGAGTTCATAGTCTCACTGCTCTTACAGTAAAGAATCCATAGTCTCACTGCACTTACAGTAAGGAGTTCATAGTCTCACTGCACTTACAGTAAAGATTCCATAGTCTCACTGCACTTACAGTAAGGAGTTCATAGTCTCACTACACTTACAGTAAAGAATCCATAGCCTCACTGCACTTACAGTAAAGAATCCATAGTCTCATTGATTTTACAGTAAAGAATCCATAGCCTCACTGCACTTACAGTAAAGAATCCATAGCCTCACTGCACTTACAGTAAAGAATCCATAGTCTCATTGATTTTACAGTAAAGAATCCATAGCCTCACTGCACTTACAGTAAAGAATCCATAGTCTCATTGATTTTACAGTAAAGAATCCATAGCCTCACTGCACTTACAGTAAAGAATCCATAGTCTCATTGATTTTACAGTAAAGAATCCATAGTCTCACTGCTCTTACAGTAAAGAATCCATAGTCTCACTGCACTTACAGTAAAGAATTCATAGTCTCATTGATTTTACAGTAAAGAATCCATAGTCACACTGCTCTTATAGTAAAGAATCCATAGCCACACTGCTCTTACAGTAAAAATTCCATAGTCTTACTGCTCTTACAGTAAGGAGTTCATTGTCTCACTGCACTTACAGTAAAGAATCCATAGTCTCACTGCTCTTACAGTAAATAATCCATAGTCTCACACTAAGCTCCACATTGGGGAAAAAATTCCTTTCTGACTCCACATACGGCAAAAAGTAAAGAATCCATAGTCTCACTGCTCTTACAGTAAAAAGTTCATAGTCTGACTGCTCTTACAGTAAAGAATCTGCATCTGTGATTATCTTTACACCAGATGTAGAGGATGCCCATTGTCATCGCTACAGGATAATGACAGCACTCTGTGCAAGTGTACATTGGATATTTAAATGGGTTATATAGGACTTCTACATCCTTGGGATAGGGAGGGCATCAAAATGTAATCTGTGAGGACACTGCCCGTTAGCGCCAGGTGTACTCGGAACTGGACTAGTCAGTTCTTTGGGGTATCACGGTGGCTGTGACCCGGCTCCGAGGCCCTGGGCATGCAGTAAAGGGGGTATTTGCAGGGGATGAATGTGACACCACCTTTGGTACTCGGCCAAGGATGGCCAACACTGCAGATTAGGGCCGCTGGGGCAGATGGTGATGCAGCTGGGATGGTATTGCTCCCCACAGGTGAAGCGGGGCCCCAGGGATAGGTGGGACAGTCTTTTAGGATGGTGATGGTTGTTGAAGTGCAGGACAGAGGGCGCAGTAAATAACTGGAGGACACAGAAGGGTGCAGTTTCTGTTATCTTTACTTGGCAGTGGGTGTTACAGTTCAAAGCACTGGTTACAGGTGGTAGAGGGGATCCGGCCAGCCTTGAAGCATGCAGAGAGTCCACCTCGCCAGGTGGGATTGGAGGCCTTCCTGCTGCACTCTCTCTTTTCAGGTCCCTGTGGCAGCCCTTTTCCTGCATGTTGATGCTTCTTACCCGTATGGCAGGCAGCACGAGCCTATCACGGGCACCACCGTGCTCTTGGCAGCTCCAAGCTCATAGGATGCTGCTGTGCCGCCGGGTATTTGGTGTGGCCAGGAGACTTGCAGTCTCCTGCCCTCCAGATTCAGCTGCCAGGGAGTACTGCACCCGCGCAGCCTAGGACTCTGGCGTCCTTTTCTAGTGCTCTGCTCTGGGGTGAGCTCAGTCACAGCTCCACTCCCCAGAGCATTCTTCTCCACTTTCTCTCTCTTCTCTCTTATCAGACATTCTGACTAACCCCTCCTCCTGGCCAGAACCAGGGCAGCTCTCCTGAAGTTGGGTTCTAGAGCTCCCCCTTCAGGCTTGGAGTCCGGAAAAGTGTTGCATGCAAGGTGTTACTGTTGCACCCTGCTCACACAGGTGGCCACAGACTTCTCTAATTCACAGCTGGGTTTCCACAGCAGGTACCTACTACATGCAACACCTTCCACCCCGGCACAGTAGGGGGAGCTCCACTTGCTCACTTTAGGCAAGATCCCCTATAAATACTGCTGCTGGGGGAGGAGTTAGTCAGAGTGTGCAGACGCTAGGAGAGCTGCGAAGATGTCCTGGTGGTCGGTGCCACGATTAGGCCCGAACCAGTGAACCGGAGTGGCCCTTCTAAGTCTCGCAAGCCTAAAGTGGGGACAGAAGGCGAGGAGCAGATAGCTGAAAGGGAGCGAGGAACTTTGAGCGTTTCGCCCAAAGAAGTACCGGATATTGGGATCCGCACCTGTGGGATACTCTAGGACCACAGAATACCCCATCACACCGTGGAGGCCTCGGCCACTCGGTTAATCCCCTGTGAGTTAAGAGAGGGAGCCAGACACCGCATTGAGACACAGGGTAACCCGGATACCGCACAGGAGGAGAGACAGACACTACAGTCAGAAAGAGAGAGGAGGCAAGTCGGGCTGCAAGCAGGCTGTGCTTCAACCATTACATAGGAACAGAGGAGGCCTTATACCCACTTGCTGTGGGGATCCACTGTGCAACCTGTCCACCTGTCAGTGCCCTGGAGTCCTTACCTGCTAAACACCAGTAAAAGGTAAAAGAGACTTCTGTGTGCGTGCATCATTCTCTCTGTTCCCAGAACCCCTCATAGACTGCTCCCACATCCCCATCTCAGTCATAACTCCACACTCCAAACTGCCCCAGAGGTTCAGCCCTACCTGTGGAGGACTTCACCATCCCAGCCGCAATACCATCCACCTCCGGCGGACTGTGGCGGCGCTGGTGCAAATCACCAGATACTGCAGGTGGCGTCACGACAACAAACATTGTATATAGTCCCCTGTACATATCAACCCCTTTTTCAAAGAATAATCCCCCAGGACACGGGATCAGGTGCGGCCACCACTCCCCGTAACAACAGGAGTGTTAACCCTTGCTGCCTGATACCCGAGTACCCCACAGCCTGGGGCTCGACATTACCTAGCGTGGGGACCTCCTCCTGCTTCCAGGCATGACATCACCCCTTTGAGGGAGGCAATGCCACTGTGGCACCAAACCGTTGGGGTGTCACAATATGACAACTAGCCCCTCGCTGATCAACAGTGGGCACTCCCAGCAGCTGGTACTGAGAACAGATGACTGGTGGAGGTTCTGGGTGTAGCACCTGTACCAATCAGATATTGATTACCTATCCTACACCAAGTTCCAAATTATAATGCAAATTCTATTTTTCTCTGACTTTCCTAAATGGTTGATGCAAATGAGTCAGTATAATGTTCAAATCATCAGCTGTTAAAGGATTAATTACATTTATTTGGACAAAGCTCCCAATGATAACAGTATTTACTCAAAACTAAAAGAAAAACTCAATATGCGCTGTTCCAAATTATTTTGCAAAAAAAGTTTCCAAGCATTTTAGGCTGTGTGCACATGATCCGGAAGTGCTCTGTATTACCTCTTTTCTTCTGTGAGGGCGCTGCACAGAAACTGAACACTTGGGGTATGTGCACACGATCTGGAAGCACTTCATGTTGGACACAGCGCTTCCGGACCTAAGGGAAGCCGCAGGTAAACGTAGGGAGACCTCAGGCGCCCAGTACTCACCTGAGTTTGGTGCAGAGTGGCACCTCCCTGCATTTACCTCCTGAAGATCACTCCCGAATCCGCAGCATTAAACTAACATTGCTGTGGCGCTGCAGAAGCACAGTGAGGATGGGATTTCTACAAATCACCCGCAATGCTTGTACTGTACAACGCAGCATTTTGTATGCATCGTTAAGACGCTGCATCCAAATCGCTGCTTTCATGGATCGTGTGTATGCAGCCTTATAGGATGTAAAAACTGGAATGGTTGTGGCGCCCCTGCGACCAGGGTGGCCACAGGTAGGAACTGCAGCCAGGCAGGTGGGGACAGGTTTTGCGCAAACTACCTTCATATAACACACCCACTGACACAAGACCCAACCTGGAGCCCGGGACTCCAGGCGGGAAAGGGGTGGTAGGGCAAGTCACAAGTGGGTGGGTCGTAGTCAAGGTGACAAACCGGTTACAAAAGGCGAACACCAGGAAGTAGTAGTCAGTAGGCCAATGGGTTCCGAGCAGCAAAGACCAAGACTTGGTGAGCTGAACAGTAAAGACTGAGTAGACCAGAACAGAAAGACACTTCCCTGAAGGCTGAGGACTCCTGCGAGGCAGAGTCCCCTGGAGAGAAAGCCCGCTCCACAGCCTGTAACCCAAGGGAAGGGGAGAGACCAGACCAGTGCAGCTGGGTCCGAGGAAACCGGCAGCGGTGACGGACGACTGAGAGAAGGGATTCCCTGACGTACACCGGAGTTACACGCGTAGGAAAGAGCCCGGTGATCCCATGCGACATAGGGACACCCAAGGCAAGGCTGGGACCAGAGAGTCGACTCTGAGGTGACCGTAGCTACACCCGGATCACAGACACATCGACGGGGAGTTCAGATTCCAAGTCTGATCTCCTAACAATCGTGCGGTTGGTACAGCAACACATAGGACCTAGGCTTGCCACCCACACACAGGGGAAAGCTGAACAAGGGACCGAGTTGCCACCGTACATCACACTGGGGAGAGAAGTACAGAGGAAAGCCTGAAAGGTATTAGAGAGAGAAGGGTCTCAGAAGGGAAACCTGGCTGCAGAGGGTTAAGTGACTGTCCGGAGTGATCTGTGTAAAGCAACCGTACTGAAGAACTTGCAAGTAAAACCCGGTGAACCCTGCTAAAGTCTCCCGTGTGTGATTCACTGCATGATAAACTGTTATATATACATTACACCCTGTCAGAAGCTGCCCGACCCACGACGGGCTCATCTATCCGGCTGCAGCACCATCCATCCTCCTGGCAGGATCAGCAGCAGCAGTGGTCCCCTCACTGACCACAACCCGTGGGTGGCATCACGACAATCCCTGTAAATAACCCCCTTTCACTTGTGGGTTCGGGACACGGTCCGGACCAAGGACCACCGTGATAACCCTCGTGATACCCGTTACCGAGTATCCCGTCCCAGTGGGCTCCACATGGTTATTTGCTGAATTTGCAGCATTGAGGGGTAAACAATTCCTGAAATGAAAAGCTTTTCCAATCAAACATCTCACCGGGCCAAATTACACGCTAGCCCAGACTCCTTTGACATCATATCTATTATATAATTGCCGTAGCGACTTCCGTCGCGTCCGGCGCTACTTCCGTGGCTTTGTTCACGTGGCTCGGCACTTTCTCCGGGGCTCTGTTCGTGGCCGCATAGCAGCCACGCCCCCCGCGAAGAATTGCCCGCGAAGCGGGCATTGCGAGCCCTTTCACCGCGAACAAAGCCACCAACACAGCCCACCAACATGCCCCCACCTCTACCCCGCCATCCGAGCATGGGGCTGTAGTGTACACCGCTATGGTATACTACAGCCCCATGCCCAGCCGCCTGTCCGTCCCGCTACACCGCCGGCATGGGGCTGTAGTGTACACCGCTATGGTATACTACAGCCCCATGCCCAGCCGCCTGTCCGCCCCGCTACCCCGCTCTACCCGCCTGAACCCCGCGGCGGCGAGGGGCGGCAGACGGGGCAGAAGAGAGGGGTTGCTCCGGAGCACTGTGTCACCATGCAGTGACAGCAGCGGCTCCGGAGCAACCCCTCTCTTCTGCCCCATCTGCCTCCCCTCGCCACCCCACCACCCCACCGTACACTGCTCAGGAGCCACTGCTCCGGAGCCACCCCTACCCCCCCACCGCTACCAACCACCCCGCCACCTACTAGGGGAGGCAGACGGGGCAGAAGAGAGGGGTTGCTCCGGAGCACTGTGTCACCACGCGGTGACAGCAGCGGCTCCGGAGCAACCCCTCTCTTCTGCCTCGTCTGCCTCCCCTCGCCACCCCGCCACTCCACCGTACACTGCTCCGGAGCCACTGCTCCGGAGCCACCCCTATCCCCCCCCGCCGCTACCAACCACCCCGCCACCTACTACCCTCCGCCACCCCCTAAGCCCCCGCCGCCCCCTAAGCCCCCCGCCACCCCCTAAGCCCCCGCCGCCGTCGATCACTTACATGCCTTCTTCTTCATCTGATCATCCGTCCGATCCAGGAGTCCTCTGTCCGGCCCAGGCGTCCTCTTCGTCCGGCCCCGGGGGTCTTCTGTCTATCCACGAGTCCTCCGTCCGGCCCAGGCGTCCTCTTCGTCCGGCCCCGGGGGTCTTCTGTCTTCTTTATTCTCTATGGGAAGTGAGGCGCTATTCTGATTGGTCGCCGTCACCACACAGCGACCAATTACAATAGCGCCTCACTTCCCATAGAGATATAATGGACGAAAAATCGTCCATTATATCTCTATGGGAAGTGAGGCGCTATTCTGATTGGTCGCTGTGTGCTGGCGGCGACCAATCAGAAAAGCGCCTCACTTTAAGCTCCACTCCCTTGCACAGCCAGTACTGCCCCTCAATACAGCAAGCTCCACTCCCTTGCACAGCCAGTACCGGCCCTCAATACAGCAAGCTCCACTCCCTTACACAGCCAGTACCGCCCCTCAATACAACAAGCTCCACTCCCTTACACAGCCAGTACCGCCCCTCTATACAGCAAGCTCCACTCCCTTACACAGCCAGTACTGCCCCTCAATACAGCAAGCTCCACTCCCTTACACAGCCAGTACTGCCCCTTAATACAGCAAGGTCCACTCCCTTGCACAGCCAGTACCGCCCCTCAATACAGCAAGCTCCACTCCCTTACACAGCCAGTACTGCCCCTCAATACAGCAAGCTCCACTCCCTTGCACAGCCAGTACTGCCCCTCAATACAGCAAGCTCCACTCCCTTACACAGCCAGTACTGCCCCTCAATACAGCAAGCTCCACTCCCTTGCACAGCCAGTACTGCCCCTCAATACAGCAAGCTCCACTCCCTTGGGCAGCCAGTACTGCCCTTCAATACAGCAAGCTCCACTCCCTTGCACAGCCAGTACTGCCCCTCAATACAGCAAGCTCCACTCCCTTGCACAGCCAGTACTGCCCCTCATTACAGCAAGCTCCACTCCCTTACACAGCCAGTACTGCCCCTCAATACAGCAAGCTCCACTCGCTTACACAGCCAGTACTGCCCCTCAATACAGCAAGCTCCACTCCCTTACACAGACAGTACTGCCCCTCATTACAGCAAGCTCCACTCCCTTACACAGCCAGTACTGCCCCTCAATACAGCAAGCTCCACTCCCTTGCACAGCCAGTACTGCCCCTCAATACAGCAAGCTCCACTCCCTTGCACAGCCAGTACTGCCCCTCAATACAGCAACTCCACTCCCTTGCACAGCCAGTACTGCCCCTCAATACAGCAAGCTCCACTCCCTTGCACAGCCAGTAGTGCCCCTCAATACAGCAAGCTCCACTCCCTTGCACAGCCAGTACTGCCCCTCAATACAGCAAGCTCCACTCTCTTGCACAGCCAGTACTGCCCCTCAATACAGCAAGCTCCACTCCCCACACAGCCAGTACTGCCCCTCAATACAGCAAGCTCCACTCTCTTGGACAGCCAGTACTGCCCCTCAATACAGCAAGCTCCACTCCCCCACACAGCCAGTACTGCCCCTCAATACAGCAAGCTCCACTCCCTTACACAGCCAGTACTGCCCCTCAATACAGCAAGCTCCACTCCCTTGCACAGCCAGTACTGCCCCTCAATACAGCAAGCTCCACTCCCTTACACAGCCAGTACTGCCCCTCAATACAGCAAGCTCCACTCCCGTGCACAGCCAGTACTGCCCCTCAATACAGCAAGCTCCACTCCCTTGCACAGCCAGTACTGCCCCTCAATACAGCAAGCTCCACTCCCATGCACAGCCAGTACTGCCCCTCAATACAGCAAGCTCCACTCCCTTACACAGCCAGTACTGCCCCTTAATACAGCAAGCTCCACTCCCGTGCACAGCCAGTACTGCCCCTCAATACAGCAAGCTCCACTCCCGTGCACAGCCAGTACTGCCCCTCAATACAGCAAGCTCCACTCCCGTGCACAGCCAGTACTGCCCCTCAATACAGCAAGCTCCACTCCCGTGCACAGCCAGTACTGCCCCTCAATACAGCAAGCTCCACTCCCTTGCACAGCCAGTACTGCCCCTTAATACAGCAAGCTCCACTCCCGTGCACAGCCAGTACTGCCCCTCAATACAGCAAGCTCCACTCCCGTGCACAGCCAGTACTGCCCCTCAATACAGCAAGCTCCACTCCCTTACACAGCCAGTACTGCCCCTCAATACAGCAAGCTCCACTCCCTTGCACAGCCAGTACTGCCCTCAATACAGCAAGCTCCACTCCCTTGCACAGCCAGTACTGCCCCTCAATACAGCAAGCTCCAGTCCCCTGCACAACCAGCCCCATCCCCAACAGAGCCAAAATCATCACTGTCTTTAATTTCAGACGCATTAGACTCAATTGACCCATATCTGTTTTAGTAAAGCAATGAAATGTTTCAGGATGTTTCTTAATGTATATATTAAAAAAAAAACTCAATCAAACATATAAAACATTTTTTTGATACAATAAAAACCTGACTTGAAAAAGACCTCAGTTCTGCCAATTTTTCCCCCTTAAGACGATCTATGAGATTCTATGGTTAATCCTATAGAAAACAAGACACTAGGTATACCAGCTCAGCTCTGCTACATCTACATCATTATAAGTGATACCAATGTACGTTGACAGAAAGACTCTCACGTTCCATCATAATTCCGCCATCATTATTTTTTTGCGATTTGAATCTTGGAGCGATTTCCTTCCTTTTTTTGCCAACGTTAATGTGCGACTTGTAAAAACAACTATTTGTTGTGACCAAAATGACATGTTTCCGAGCCAATGAAATGCAATTAAAGAGAAATGTGCATCAAGAAGTGATAGACGTGACATGATAACTGCTGCCGCGTCCAGAATCTGTCTGTCAGTAAACAGAATGACACAAGGAATGATCAAATAATTGACCGATATGACAACAGAAACCATTTTGGAGAGCGGTGGAAATGTTATCACCCATCAACACATTTCTGTCAAGCCGATTTTACTGCACTTTACACAGTTGTTACCTTTAATGCATTTTCTGAAAATCTGTGAAGAGTAGAAAGAAACATAGGAAAAAGACCAAAGCTTACGTTCTCCTCCAGCTCCCAACAGTGTACAATCAGAGCGATGGCGGTGGGGGGATGTTGAAGATTGGTTCTTCACTGATAAGGAAAGGTCATCAATGTCGAGCCCACTGGGACGGGGTACTCGGCACCGGACCGGGTTTGCTACTGGGGATGTCACGGGTGGTCCTGGTCCGGACCGTGTCCCGGGCCTGGCAACAATAAGGGGAATATTTACAGGGGATAATGTCAGTCGTGACGCCACCCACAGTGTGTGGTCACTAGTGGGACCACCGCTGCTGCAGAACTTCCGGGGATAATGTAATGGCAGCTAAGTTGGAATAGTTCTCCGTGGGTAGAAAAGGGTTCCCCAGGGCAGTGATGATTAAGTCTATGGTGTAGTATGTGATGCAGGCTGATGCTGGGTGCAGTGCACTTACTGTCCTGTTGCTGCAGAAATCCTCCTTCAGCGTTCAGAGCGGGCAAGCTGTGGGCCCTCCGGGTTGCCACTGAGCTGCCTGTCCTTTGGGGTAGGAACCCTAACATGTAGCTAGAGCCCCCCGTCAGTTGTCTGGGGATGCCGGGTGGATCAATGGTCCCCTTCAGAGCCGACACTCTGCTGCTAGCCTAGCCTCCTATAGTCCTCCTGGGTGAGGCTCTACCATGCTCCTTCTAACCGTGTCTTTGGCTTCAATAGGAGGGCTACTCCGCCTGCAGTCTGCCGTCTCAGCCGTGGTTCTAGGACCCAGTGCTACTGGTCCTCTCGTCCCTCACACTCCTGGGGTGCTGGCTCCGGATGGGCTTTCTCTGTGTGGCTCACACTGGCTCTCCAGATTCTGCGCTCCTTCCACCCCACTCTTCCAGGACGTGTGTTTCTTGTCTCTACTGCTCAGCCTACACTGGCCTACTGACTCCTTTCTCCTCTCCCTGCTCTATATCTACCCTCTGTCACCTGACCTGCTTGTTGGCCCACCCACTGTCTCTAAACCCACCACCCCTTGCCCGCCTAGAGTTCCCGGGCTCCGGGTTGGGTGCTGCCCTCTACTGGTATGTGGGTTGTGTGGGCTATCTGTGAGGGTGTTGGGGTGCAACTGTCTTTCCTACCTTCCTGGCTGCAGTTCCCTTTGTGGCCTCCTGGTCGCAGGGGCGCCACATCAACATCTACAATCTATTATTATTATTTTCTATAATATCTAATTTTTTATTAATATTTTTTTTTAAGCGAGCAAACCTTTATTCTTGTAGAGGGTCAACAGCAGGCCAGGCCATCTCTTCTAAACTTATCTGCTAGCAATTCATATAAAAATAGCATGTGACTATTATATGTTTCTCAATGAATTAGAATATTATTAAAAAGTTACTTTATTTCAGTAATTCAATACATAAAGTGAAACACATATTATATAGAGCCATTACACACAAGGGGATCTTTTTCATGTGTTTATTTATGTTAATGTTGATGATTATGGCTTACAGCCAGTGAAAACCCAAAGGCATATTATCTCAGAAAAAGAAAGTAGGGAGGATGAAGGGTCTGAGAGATAAAACATGACCTAAATAGGTATCAGAGGCTTCACCTTGTGTGGTTGTGAGAGTCACAACCACTATAAAAGCAGATCACGGCTACTGCAGTCCCCAGCGTGGTGCATATAGAGTGGGGAGGATGAAGGGTTAAACACCGTGCTGCCGTATTCCACCGAACATCAGAGGGTGAATAGAATATTAATTTATTGGTCAGGTCTCCCTGGCCCCTTCCTCAAGACCAATTAATATCATATTGCCATGTTTCAAGTAGCCTTGAAATGTGATGACTAATAAATCATTATTATATTTACCATTCTCCAGAGATTTCTATTATTGTATGACGTGTCCAAAGTAGACAAGTCGTATCTTGGTGATCTTCCTTCCAGTGACATGTCTGGCTTGATTTGTTCCAGTATTGATGTGTTTGTTCTTCTTGCCATCCATGGTATTGATAACCTCCTTCTCCAGCTCCACATTATGAAGGTGCTGATTCTTCTTCTGTCTTGTTTCTTTATTGTCCAGGTGTCACTTCCATATGTTACTACAGAATAGACCAGACTATGCACGAGCCGTGTCTTCATCACCAGTGAAATGTTACTACAGAATAGACCAGACTATGTGCGAGCCGTGTCTCCATCACCAGTGAAATGTTACTACAGAATAGTCCAGACTATGTACGAGCCGTGTCTTCATCACCAGTGAAATGTTACTACAGAATAGACCAGACTATGTGCGAGCCGTGTCTCCATCACCAGTGAAATGTTACTACAGAATAGACCAGACTATGTGCGAGCCGTGTCTCCATCACCAGTGAAATGTTACTACAGAATAGTCCAGACTATGTACGAGCCGTGTCTTCATCACCAGTGAAATGTTACTACAGAATACACCAGACTATGTACGAGCCGTGTCTTCATCACCAGTGAAATGTTCCTCGATGTGAAGACCTCGTCCAGTGACTTCATTGTGGAGTTCCCCATAGCTTTTCTCTTATTGACTTCCAGTGATCATTGAGTAAGTTAAAGTCCTTTACAACTTCCAGTTAATCACTGTCCATCTCACACGTTGCCAAGTTGTTTATGGAAGTAGTCAACATCTTTGTCTTCTTTGTGTTGAGTAGCAGGCCCATGTTTGAGCTTTCCATCTTGATCCAGCTACATGGAATAAAGTCTTGAATCTCCACTCAATCGTGTGAAAACTTCTGAAGTACATCCAAATAGTGTCAATAGATAAAACACCATCAGCAATACGTTTTTGGTGCACGTAGCCTTCTTAATCATATCTTTCCAGGAATATGCTAAGACGATAATAGGCCATGACTTCTAATGAACTTGACCTAATTACGAAATGTAGGTCGTTAATATCATTGGGTGCAGGAACCGATGTGAATGGCGACAATTAGGGATGAGCGAGTATACTCGCTACTATTCGGCATTCACCGTATAGTAGCGGTATTCGGGCTACTCTCCGAGTACTTATGTGTACTTGGGAGTAGCGAGTTGTCCTAATACTTTCGCAGTGTTATCTATAGATACACTGCGAAAGTAGCCTGAATAAAAGTTGTTAAAATATAATAAAATTACATACTCACCTGTCCGACGCCTGCACCTGGACCGGCAGATAAGACATCTGATAGCTGGACAAGGGCCTGTAACTACCAGCCAATCAGATGGCCGGTAGCGATCTGGCCAATCAGATGGCTCCACGTCACAACCACGTGATCACTAGCGGCCACCTGATTGGCCAATTTGCAAGGTCCTAGATGTACTGTTAGGACCTTGCAAACTGGCCAATCAGGTGGCCTCTAGCAATGACATAGTTGTGACGTGGCGCCATCTGATTGGCCAGATCGCTACCGGCCATCTGATTGGCTGGTAGTGACAGGTCCTTGTCCAGCGATCGGATGTCTTCTCTGCCAGTCCCTGTGCAGGCGTCGGACAGGTGAGTATGTAATGTTATTATTTTTTAACAACTTTTAATCACTTTTAGGCTACTTTCACAGTGCATCTATAGATACACTGCAAAAGTATTTGTACTCGCAACGAGTAGCGAGTACCGGTACCCAATTGTTGCGAGTATAGCGAACACAAATATTAAGGTACTCGCTCATCCCTAGCGACAATCCCTTTATAGGTCTGGAGAATACCGAAGATAAGCGCTTAAGAATCCACAGAACATTGGACCCTTCTTGTCTAGTGGACCAAGGTGGAGTCCAATCAACTTAGCAAGTCTCAACCTCACAAAGTTACTTCTTTGGATATAATAGAGCGGACAGAGCTTAGAGAGGATTGGAAGTCGCTATGATGGGGCTCTTGCCCCTTTCCACTCAAGGACGAAAAACAGAATGGTTCAGATATACAGATAATATGCCCTGGAGCTACAACTACTAAAATCCTTGATTAGCAATAAAAATCAATGAATGTGATTAAAATGATAACAGATGACAATATGTTGTCGAGAAGATTCTCCAGCAGTCCTTTATGAACTGTTTAGATGGGAATGCACATCAGGTTTTTCTCTATTCCAGCAGGAGATTGCTTACCGGTACGTGCTCCGGACATTTGTTTCGCATTCACAAAAATGAGAAGCTGACCGGAGGGATGCCGGAAACCGGTGAATGGGGAGTGAGTCATTGCTCAGGTGGAGGTGTTGGGTGTGTCTGAGCTTTCTGCTCTCCACCCTCTAGGCCTTAAATAGTTCTGCTTCCCTCCACTAGATGTCACTGATTGAGTTAATTTCTCATCTAGGACCCGCGCTGTGCTTAACTTGAAGAGGTGTCCTTTTTCTTGTCCATAGGAGGAGGTAGTTGTTCTTAGTTAAGGGCTGGTTGATGAGTTGAGTGATAGGGTAGTGGCCTAAACCTCCTTACCTTCAGAAATACCTCCAGGAACAGGGCTAGTCAGGGACCCCAAGTCAAGGGCCAGACTAGTCTCCCAATCGCCCTTGTCCGTTATCCCTTCCTGCTCCATTTCCCTCGTCCGCTACATGCGTTTCAAAACCTTGCACTTATTTTTTGGATTGATACTTTATCTAGCCGATAGGCAAATAGATGTTAAAATGTGATTACAGAGATGCTGATGATTATATTGGGAGAGCAAAAAGATTTTTTTTCCATTGAAGTTCACTGCTGCTCATCTAATTACTGAACTGAGGCCAACAAGCACCACTAAACGGAAAGCAAAGACTGGCAGTGTTCTGGAATAAACTGTTCAGCTGGGCAATTACTAGGAAAAGGGAACACCTTCAGAAACCCAGCACCTCCCAGTATGAGACTGGAAACTAGGAAACTAAGCTGTCACTCAAAACACCAACAGTTCAGCACGCCATGTCTCGCAGATGGACGACTAAGGCTGCTTCACTTCAGCAGTAATTTACAATAGGGGAAGATTCGGCAGATTTCGTCGCATCTGCCGCGTAACAGCCAACTTGCAGCAAGCCCCATTCATTCTCTGTAGGACTTGCTGTCAGGTGCGGCAACTGCAGTTTTGCCGAATCCTAGCAGCGTTTTGTTCACGCGGCCGAAAGTGCCGCAAGTCTGGGATCTGGCAAAACTGCACTTGCACATCATGGCAAGTCGTATAGAGAATGAATGGGGCTTGCCGCAAGTCAGCCATTACGCTGCAGATGTGGCAAAATCTGCTGGAGCTGCCGCAATTGTAAATTGATGTTAAAGGTCCCTAAACTGTCAGCTCACCCAACTGTCAGCTCAGCTTAGCATGCCCTGATCACTTAGCACAGAAATCATGGCCCATGGATTCGGAATAAAAGGAGCCTTAACCTTTCCTTTTTATTGTACTCAAAAAAAAACTTTTTTATTTAAACTTTTATGTCAAATATCCATAGACAATGTCCAACAAGTTTCATATTTTGGCTCAAGAAAGCTGGAAGGTGAAAACTATCAGGAGCCTCCAGAAAGGTGGGAAGTGAAACCTATTAGAGCCCTTGAGAAGGTGAAACTGTTAAGTACCTTTGAAAAAGCCGGAAGGTGAAACCAGTTGGATACTTTTTTGTGATATTTTTGATATGTAAGTGTTCTAGAACTGATGTTTTAAGTGTAATAAGGAGTAGCTTTAAGAAGGATTTTGTATCTGAATTCAAACAGTTTTCTTGCCCGTAATCATACTGTAATTCTATTCTGAATGTCCAGCCTGGCCTATAGGACAGAATTGTGATTTTTGCGAGATGGAGAAATGTAATCTTTGATTCCTGCAGCCTTGCTTCCTGCAGCCTTGCAGGACCTGGCTTGACTCAGAGACCATGTGACCCAGAACCAGTCACCTTATATCTGCTGAGATACACCTATGGGAGGTATGTGGATAGTCAGTCCCTCCCATCACTTTTGACCATCCTGGGAACCTGGCCCTGCATGTATACTGAAAACGTCATGGAACAACAAGTACCAGAGAAACCATTCCAGGTTCACATCTCATCAGTCCCTCACCTGTGTAATACATACCGGCCATTTACAATACAGCTGTTCACCACATCACAACATATATAAAAAAAAATTGCCAAATTATATCATGCTGGAGTAGGAATGAGACATAATCCTTACATTTTCATTTGACTTTAATGGCCACCATATCTACATGTCTCTTGAAGTAAGTCACATTCAGTGAAAACTGGTTGAACTTCAGGAAATTGATAAACTGTTTCTTTCAACTTTCCACATGACCAACCACATTGACTATGAGGAAATTAGTGTCTGTTAACAAACATGATCAATGTTATTGATTAGCATTGTAAATGTAAAAGTAATTGTGCCGGGCAGGTTACAGTCCTAGTAAGACATCATTCATCATGGTATAATAAATGGACGCAATAGCCGTACGTCAAGTCTAGACGTAGAACACCTTGTACTGTCCGTCATGGACATTGTAGTCGTGAATCACATGAAAACATGGAACAAAGATTCCTCCACATTAAACAGTTTTGCTTTGTATCCACTGAAAAAATAAATTTGACAAGACATCAAGAAGTCCTACAAGTTGATGACTCATCAACTGCAAAGAGACCCAACAACCACTCACAGACGCTGTCAAAGAGAATGGGCATCTGTGATTGGCTGTTGGAGTAATCTGGAATCAGCCACTTCTTTCTAGCTGGGTAGATGCTAGAATGTATGTGCTGGTTTCAGGTTACTCCAACAGCCAATCACAGATGCCCATTCTCTTTGACAGCGTCTGTGATTGGTTGTTGGGTCCCCTTGGAGTGAATATCCGAGACGTTAATGAGTGGCCCCTGAAGAAGACGTGGCAGGATGATGGGACCCGGTAAGTATATAATGATGTTTAAGAACTATTTTATATCTTTACGACTTCCCTCCCCTGAACCCAAACCCGAACTGTCACAGGATCATAGTGTGTTTCTAGTGCCAAGTATTTTGCGCCCCCTAACCTGTAAGTGTGTGCATTCCCTGAGTATCTTTCTCAAGTATTCAACCCCTTATAAGTCAGGCATTCTGTATACTGTATATATTGTGTTTTGGGAAAAAATTGTTTGACATTCTACTCCCCCCCCCCCACCTCGTTCTTATTTTTGGTGAAATTCAATGTAAAGTTTAAAAATAGAAAGTTACAAATTGTTATAATATTTTTTACAATTCTTTCCTATTCTATTTTTTATGTAAAACTGTTATTACCCCATCCCTAACCCTAACCTTGTCCCTACACCTATCTTTAGTACGACCTCTAGATATAACCCGAATCCTAAACCATATTTCCAGCTTTTTCCCTAATTGCTGGACTGTCGGGGACCACTAAGTGATCGGCGATTGGTAAACATTAGAGACCATTGATTGGATCAGGCAAAATACTAATTTGCCAGTTCACATGATTCTTCATTGAAAACTTGATTCATGGAAACGTCATTCTCGAATTCAAAGGTTCTTTTTCCCCCACGAAAAAAGTTTATTTAATCAATAGATCTTGGAACAATTATAATTTCCACAATTGGATGTGATTAAATAAATGTTCCTGTGCTGATATAATCATATATATGTGTCCCTGCTATGTACTGTGTAATGTATGTGTCTGACCATACAGGGACATGGACTGATCATACAACATCTCCTGTGCTGAGATTATCTTATATATGTGTCCCTGCTATGTACTGTGTAATGGATGTGTCTGACCATACAGGGACATGGTCTGATCATACCACATCTCCTGTGCTGAGATAATCTTATATATGTGCTCCCAGGACACAGTACCTCGAGGTCCGCGCTGCCACTTCAGAAAGGAACAAAAGAAGCCAGTACAAGAGAATGTCTGGATCAACGATTCTTCTTCGTTGATCCAGACATTCTCTTGTACTGGCTTCTTTTGTTCCTTTCTGAAGTGGCAGCGCGGACCTCGAGGTACTGTGTCCTGGGAGCTGATTAAACCACAGGGATCTGTGGAGAGTACGGTCCTGCAGCAGCTACTTGTATCTGAGCGATCATTACCAGTTGTGGGTCATCACAACTGTATCAGGTGAGCAGCCTCTTTATATAACCTTTTATCCTTCTTCAAAGAAGATATCACCCTATGTGCGCATTCTTGGATTTTTTATAAATCTTATATATGTGTCCTTGCTATGCACTGTGTAATGGATGTGTCTGACCGTACAGGGACATGGTCTGATCATACCACATCTCACATCTCCTGTGCTGAGATAATCTTATATATGTGTCCCTGCTATGTACTGTGTAATGGATGTGTCTGACTGTACAGGGACATGGTCTGATCATACCACATCTCCTGTGCTGAGATAATCTTATATATGTGTCCCTGCTATATACTGTGTAATGGATGTGTCTGACCATACAGGGACATGGACTGATCATACAACATCTCCTGTGCTGAGACAATCTTATATATGTGTCCTTGCTATGTACTGTGTAATGGATGTGTCTGACCGTACAGGGACATGGTCTGATCACACAACATCTCCTGTGCTGAGATAATCTTATATATGTGTCCCTGCTATGTACTGTGTAATGGATGTGTCTGATCATACAGGGACATGGTCTGATCATACCACATCTCCTGTGCAGAGATAATCTTATATATGTGTCCCTGCTATGTATTGTGTAATGGATGTGTCTGACTGTACAGGGACATGGTCTGATCATACCACATCTCCTGTGCTGAGATAATCTTATATATGTGTCCCTGCTATATACTGTATAATGGATGTGTCTGACCGCACAGGGACATGGTCTGATCATACCACATCTCCTGTGCTGAGATAATCTTATATATGTGTCCCTGCTATGTACTGTGTGATAGATGTGTCTGACTGTACAGGGACATGGTCTGATTATACCACATCTCCTGTGCTGAGATAATCTTATATATGTGTCCCTGCTATGTACTGTGTAATGGATGTGTCTGACCGTACAGGGACATGGTCTGATCATACCACATCTCCTGTGCAGAGATAATCTTATATATGTGTCCCTGCTATGTACTGTGTAATGGATGTGTTTGACCGTACAGGGACATGGTCTGATCATACCACATCTCCTGTGCTGAGATAATCTTACATATGTGTCCTTGCTATGTACTGTGTAATGGATGTGTCTGACTGTACAGGGACATGGTCTGATCACACCACATCTCCTGTGCTGAGATAATCTTATATATGTGTCCCTGCTATGTACTGTGTAATGGATGTGTCTGACCATACAGGAACATGGTCTGATCATACCACATCTCCTGTGCTGAGATAATCTTATATATGTGTCCCTGCTATGTACTGTGTAATGGATGTGTCTGACCGTACAGGAACATGGTCTGATCATACCACATCTCCTGTGCTGAGATAATCTTACATATGTGTCCCTGCTATGTACTGTGTAATGGATGTGTCTGACTGTACAGGGACATGGTCTGATCACACCACATCTCCTGTGCTGAGTTAATCTTATATATGTGTCCCTGCTATGTACTGTGTAATGGATGTGTCTGACCATACAGGGACATGGTCTGATCATACCACATCTCCAGTGCTGAGATAATCTTATGTATGTGTTCCTGCTATGTACTGTGTAATGGATGTGTCTGATCATACATGGTCTGATGAAGAAGTAAGATGCTTCAAAACGCATTAACTAATAAAGGAATATTTGTACATGATGGACTACTGTTTCTCTACTGCAGTGCAGTCAGGAGCCTTTTCTCCTCTTCCATCTCAAGAATCATGCAATTTTGGGTCAGCAGCAGCTGTTTGACAAGCTTGTGTAGGTGGTTGTGGCTTGACACAACCACATAAGGTGAGCAACTTCTACTCATGTTTTATTTCGGATCCATTCTGGGTAAGACCCTATCTCTGCACCTTATCTTTCCTCCAGCTTTACCTGACCCTCGGATCATTGGGTTTCTGTCACATATTGACTGTGTTGCAGTCCATGAGTGTTGCTGCTGTGAATTAAATCTGAGTTTTTTTCCATTAATCCTTGTTGTGTGCAGCTCTGCAGGTGGGGGTGAGGTGGAGGAGTATTTCATTGCATTCAAATGGAGGTGAGGTAGAGGGGTGTCGTTTAGCATTCAGATCTCACTCCCTCAGCCTTGAAGTTATTCCACTTCCCTCCACAAGGTGTCGCAAATAGAGTTCATTCTCATCTAGGACCCGTGCAGTGCAGATGTGTTTGCTGGAGCTGCTTCTCTTCCTTTCCTTTGGAGTGGTTGTCTTTTTCCCGGTCTGTGGTTTGGAGATGAGGGATTCTTAACCTAGAGCTGATCAGGTGCAAAGGGTAAGGGTGGTGACCTGGACATCCTCACCATGAGAGGTCATTTCGGGAACAGGTTGAACCAGGGACTCCCACACTAAAGGTCCGACTAGTTCCCCAGTTTGCATTTGCCTATCTTACCATCTGATTCCCTATACCACCTCGTGACAGTTTCTTTTCCTTAATAACAAAGTTATGGCTCGTGAAAGAAAGGGAGAAAACAAAATGAGGGAGTACAAAAGCAAATAACATTTTTTATTTATTTGCATTATTATTTTTTGTCACTTTATTTGAATTCTTCGTTTTAGATGCTCAGTAATTCAGAACTGAAGCGATTGAATTAGACAAGGTCTCTATTAACCTCCGCGCAACTTTGGAATATTCCATTCGACAGTCGCGTTAGGAAGCTGTTTGTCTACTGACAGGTCTGTTCTCTGTTTCAGGAGGCAAACAATGCAAGACGCAGGGATCCGGAGGAGATGTTTCTAAATAGCCCACAACGAGAGTCAGCCGGAGAATTGTGTAGGTGCCGCGCCGTTACCAAGCAACTATTACGAGCTTTATAAAGCCGGTTAAGCGCCTATTGATCTGTACATTGCTAATTTAAGTGAAATTACTGAGCTGGATTGTCAGACAAGGGTCAGCCGAGCTATAACACTCATTAATTGATTAATCCAGGACCTACGACCTGGAATATTTTTTTTTTATCTTTTCTAAATTAAATACCTTTAGATATTAAGGAAGTTAAAATGGGAAATTTCCACACATTCTGTGCTCTTTTCTTATTTTTTTTTTAATCTGGTTTAATCAGTTGTATGTACAACTATGACGGAATTGACTCTAATTGACCAAAGTTTGAATTTTTCAAGTTTGTAGGTTTTGGCGAATCTGATTCTTGGCAATTTGCTTAAAGTGAACCTGTCACCAGATTTTCACCTACTAACCAAAACTTCCACCTTCAGCAGCACTGAAAGTGTCAGTTGGTGCTGTGACTTCCGAAGGACTAGGACCTGAGGCTGAGGCTGCGGTATAACACAACAGGATATACTATTTTGCCGATACGTTTTAATGTTATAATTACAAATCCACTGCGGATACGTGATTAATAGTGAAAGTGATAACAATCACAAGAAGAACCCACCCCCGACACATAGCACAATACAATACAAACAAATTCCACTGACTCAGGAGATGGAGGTGGGTTCTGGTGGGTAAATATTGAGCAGAAAAAATGCTTCTGTTTGATGGCGGTCAGACACATTGCGTCTCCAGGTCAATTACCCAAGAGAAGACCCCGTATGGAATTGGTGAATTATCATGTTGATATGTGTCTTTTCTACACCTAAGTCGTTAGAGGTCCTGGTAAACAAGCGGAAAAGATGAACGTAGTGTTTAAACCAGCAATATGGTTTTATAGCCCCGCCCAATGTGTTTCGCCCGTCACCAGATTTTTCACCTATAAACCAAAACTACCACCTTTAGCAGCGCTGTTTGCCCCCAAACTTCTTGAAAGCACGTCCACACTGTACTTTCCTTCAACCTCTCATCTCTCTTTTTGACAACCTTCAGTCTGGCTTCAGCCCCCCAACCAGTCCACTGAAGCTGTCTTAATCAAAATTACTAATGACCTACTTACCTCCAAAGCTAACGGACACTTCTCCATCCTCCTCCTTCTTGATCTGTCCTCTGCATTCGACACAGTCTCCACTGCCTCCTATTATAGATCCTCTCTTCCATTGGTATCACTGACCTTGCCTTTCCTGGATCTCCTTCTACCTTTCCACTGCACATTTAGTGTCTCCCACTCTCACACAACCTCTTCATCCCATCCCCTCTCTGTTGGGGTCCGTCAAGTCTCTGTCCCGGGACCCCTTCTTTTTTCCATTTATATCCTTTGCCTAGGACAACTCATTAATCCCATGGCTTCCAGTACCACCTGTACGCTGACACTCAGATCTACCTCTCTGGCCCAGACGCCACCTCTCTGCTGTCCAGAATCCCGGAGTGTCTATCAGCCATATCCTCCTTCTTCTCCTCTCGCTTCCTAAAACTAATTGTAGACAAAATCAAACTCATCATCTTTCCCCCATCTCGTGCACCTCCCTTACCTGATCTATCTATCACAATAAATAATATCACACTTTGTCCTATACCAGAAGTGCCTTGGAGTAACCCTTGACTCTGCCCTATCCCTCAAACCACACATCCAAGCTTTCGCCATCTCCTGCCCCCTCCAACTCAAAAATATTTCCAGAATTCGTCCATTCCTCAACCCTCAATCTACTAAACTACTAGTGCATGCCCTCATCATCTCCCGCCTTGACTACTGCAACCTCGTCCTCTTTGGCCTCCCTGCTAACACTTTTGCACATCTCCAATCTGTCATTAACTCTGCTGCCCGACTAATCCACCTCTCTCCTTGCTGCTCCTTCCCTTCTCCCCTCTGCAAATCCCTCCACTGGCTCCCAATTCCCCAGCATATTCAATTCAAACTAATTCAAATACTAACATTGACTTACCATATTCATATTCAATTCAAACTAATTCAATACTAACATTGACTTACCAAGCCGTCCACAATCTGTCCCCCTCATATATCTCTGAACTAATCTCCCGATATTATCCAACTCGTAATCTTTGATCCTCCCAAGACCTCCTCCTCTCCTCCACACTTGTACATTCCTCACCTAACCTCCTGCAAGACTTCACCCGAGCGTCCCCCATCCTCTGGAATTCTGGACCTCAAAACGTTCAACTGTCCCCCACACTTGGAACCTTCCCATTGTTTCCCTCTCCATTGGCCTGTAGAATGTAAGCTCGCAAGGGCAGGGTCCTCTCTCCTCTGTTTCGGTCTGTTACTGTTAGTTTGTTCATTATATTTTTACATTTTTTGTATGTAACCCTTTCTCATGTACCGCACCATGGAATCAATGGTGCTCTATAAATAATAATAATAATAATAATAATAATAATAATAATAATCACTGCTCCCGTTCACTTCCAAACTTCTTGAACAGCAACGTCCATACTGAACTTTCTTCCCATCTTAAATCTAACTCACTCTGACAATCTACAATTTGATTTCTTTCTTTATGATGCCACTGAAACTGCCCTGACCAAAATTAAAAATGACCGCCTTCCAAAGCTAATAGACAATTTTCTATACTCCTCCTTCTGGACCTGTCTACTGCCTTCGACATTCTTAACCACTCCCCTCTACTACAGATCCTCTCTTCCCTTGGTGTCAGAGACCCTGCCCTTTCCTTGTATGTCTTTATACCTTTCCAACCACACTTTTAGTTTCTCCAGCTCCCATACAACCTCTCTCTGTTGGGGTCCCTCAAACTCTGACCTAGAACCCCTACTCTCCTTAATCTATACCTTTGGCCTTGGAAAACTCAAAGTCTTGTGGCTTCCAGAACCACCTATGCACTGATGGCCCAGACATTACCTCCCTATTATACAGAATCACGGAGTGTCTATCAGCGATATCCTCCATTTTTTACTCTGGCTTCCTAAAGTTTAATGTGGATAAAAATTGAACTCATCATCATTCTTTCTTCTCACTTATATCCCTTTTCTAACCCATCTATTACAATAAATGACACCAAGCTCTCCTAAGTAGCAGAAGTCCACTGTCTAGGAGTAACCCTTCTGCTTTCTCCATCAATAATCACATCCATGCTCTCAACATCTCCTGCCATATTCACCTCAACAACATTTCTTGAATCCTTCATTTCATCAACTCTCAAACAACAAAAATGCTAGTGCATGCTCTCATCATCTCCCTCCTCAACTACTGCAACCTCCTCCTCTGTGGCCTCCCTGCTAATTGTTTCGCACCTTTCCTGTCCATCCTTAAATTTGCTGCTTGACTAATACACCTCTCTCCTCATTACTCCTTCCCTTCTCCACTCTGCAAATTCTGTTATTGGCTCCCAATTCCCCAGCGTATAAAATCAGAGTACTAACACTGACCTACAAAACCCGCTATAATCTGTCTCCTCCATATATCTCCTGATTTACTCCAACACGTAAAGTCTGATCCTCCCAAGACCTCCTTCTATCCTCTCCATTTATCCATTCCTCATCCAACCACCTCCGATACGTCTCCTTAGTAGCTCCCATCCACTGTAATTCTGTGCCCCGACACGTTCGAATATATTCATTCAGTCACTGGTATCAAACAGAACTTGAAAACCCATCTCTTTGAGAAAGCTTATACAGTAGCCTACAACGGCACCTGTGCCACCTCACCACCACCAGAGCTGCCACAACCCCCAATCTACTGACTTCCATCCATTATCATGTAAAATCTAAGCCCAAAAGGGCCCCACTCGATTACATCTCAGGACATTATTTTATGTGCACGTGATGCTCCAGGAGTCCTGGTAATACAGCAGTTTCCTTAGTTTCATAAGAGAAAGTCAAGTATCAAGGAAGGATTACCGCAGCAGCGCAACAATATACTAGAAAATTATACTGACTCCTTGTAGTAGAAAATTGCAATACTTTTAAAGTGGTAATGGAACGCACATGTACTTGGCTCCTGGGCAGTAGGTCACGTTACTATTCTTTATGTTGTTTTTTAATGGCGTTTGGCTCGATCTTTGGCCATGGTGACATAATGGATAAATGATCTGTTGGAAGATCAATATTCTGAACGCCTAGGTATTCTCTGTTATTTTGATAGTATCAAGCCATTGGGTTGCTGGTCTTCCCTTTTACCTTGTTACTTTTATTCTTGCATCCTTGTACTTCTTGAGTTATTGCTCCCTTCATATGATGTGTCCAAAGTAAGTAAGTCACAGTTTGGCAATTCTTACTTCAACTGACATATCTGGCTTCAGTTGTTCCAAAATTGGTTTGTTTGTTCTTTTTGCCATTCATGGTATTGATAATGTGGCGCCCCTGCGGGAAAGTGGCCACAACAGAGCATGGCAGCTTGGATTGGTAAGTCGGCAGTGGCGTAACTACCACGGTCGCAGCCTCTAGCCGCCCGCCGTGACCGCGATAGCGCTGAAAGAGGAGCAGAGGGAGGACTGGAAGTGACAGAAGTCACATCCTGCAGCCGCGCAGCAGTGCCTGCCCCCTGATTCCTCTACAAGCCGTCCGGAAGAGCAGGTATTCGCGCTGGCCAGCACCGCGCTAGCACCCCCCCCCCCGCTCCTCACCGGGGCCCACGGCTCTGTAGTTACGCCACTGTAAGTCGGCCACTTTGCACCAACACACTCTGATCCTAAGCCTAAATTACTTCATGTCAGGCATGGGATGGCGGGAGGAGCTCGTAGTGGGAGGAGTGGGTGGCTTATAGAACAGAACCCAGGAAGGGGTGGAGGAACTGGAGTAAAACCCAGAAACACTAAGTTGGGAGAGATTCAAGACTCAAGGTTCCCTGGAGGGTGGTGAAGTGGGAAGCATCACCGAGCAGAAACACGCATCAGCCAACCAGTGACAGAGACCACACTGAGAATAGTGGGGCCCAGCGGCCTGCACCACTAATGGCTGGCCGGGAACCCAGGCTGAAACCGAGGAAAGACTGAAGGAGCCAGGTGTATCCGACTCCCAGGACACTGGTGGCTGGGCCAGGACCAGAGCGTCGGCTCTGTAGATGTGGCTTGGGGAAACTTCAAGCCCTAACCAAATGAAATCCGGCGAGGTACAGGGTCTTTATGTCCTGAGACCTAACCTCTGGTGCGGTGAAGGAAAAGCCATCAAACTAGGGCTAGTGATCCAGTGGGGTAGAACACTGAGAGCCCGTGACAGCTGGACCGTCACTCGTACGCAGAATGGAGAGTGAGAGGGCCCGAGAGGTACACAGAGAGGGAGTTTCAATATTAAGTAGGAGCCGCACACAGGATTCTTTTTGCAGCCTTTATTCTTTCTTGTGGGGTCTTACAAAGTGGAGGGTGCGGGAGGGAGGACGGGGGAGCAGCCTATACTACGGCCGTTTCGCACCGTCAGTCATGCCTCTATGGGTACAATTTCACACACAGAGAGAGAGAGTGCCGCAAACAAGCCATCCCAGCTGCTGTTAGAGCCCAGGTCCGCTACAACTGCTAAGAATGAACTGAGAAGTAACTGAACTGTAAAGTAACTGTACTACTTGAAGTTGTGACTAAAAGCCTGGTAAAGCCCTGTATGGTGTGGACTGTTTGTTTGCTTACAGGAATGAGGCAAAGACAGTGATGAGACTGTGGATGCTTTCCTGAAGGTACTGGGAACTTTACGCTTAATTATACACTTAATTATACAAACAGTCGCCCTGGGAACCAGCCCTACCCGTGGATGGCTCACCATCTAGCTGCACCCACCATCACCCCAGCGGTCCCGACTGCAGCGGTGGCCTCATATAGCCACACACTATGGGTGACGTCACAATGAAAACTTTATTTTCATTATTCATCTTTCCCTAATCTTCTTCCTTTTATGTTGCACTGACCGCCCAGGACTACAGAGCCAGGTCACGTCATTGTGACCACCCAGAAAACCACACGTCAGAAGGGCCCAGTTCCGAGTATCTTACAGCCCCAGCGGGTGGATCAATAACATCTTTCTCCAGCTCCACATTTCAAGGACATCAATTCTTTTGTCTTGTTTTTTTATCACGCAAGTTTTATATCTGTATATTAGAACACAAAAGGCCAAACTATATACAATCCAGTGTCTTCTGTATCAGTGAAATATTCTTCAATTCGAAGACCTTGTCAAATGTCTTCATTATTAATTTTGCCTTAACTATTCTCGTATTGACTTCTGGTGTCGTCACTGTCAATGTCATTGATCCAAGTAGATTGTGTGGCGCCCCACATGGTCAGGCGTAACAGTGGGGTATTGCACTCGTAAAAGTGGTGTAATTTTCCCCAACTGCAATTGGATACTAGGCTGGTGGGTGGGGCCCATTCCTGCACTCCCACATTAAAGTAGTGGTGGAAGGTTACTCCTGGGAGGGAGATATATTCCCCTCTAGGGGGAGTAGAGAGACGGAACAGAGAGGGTGAGAGAAGTAGAACTTGGAGAGGAGTTGAAGAGGAGTGTGGAGCGAGGTGGAAGGTTAACCCAGACAGCTCTACACTGATCTGGAGGGAAGATGAGAGAGGATCCTGAGAAGATCCTGAGAGAGGGTGCCTGACGAGGGTGTCTGGGCCCTAGAGAGAGAGGGGGAACCCTAGCGTGGAGTGACCATGCTACAAGGAATTCCCAGTCCACTACGGGAATGCCGGACCTGAGGAAACAGCCAGAGTCCACCTCTGAAGTCGTCAACCGGCTGCTGCGGTCTGTTCACTGGCTGCGGCACCCTGCCAGACGGAGCGGTCTGCCTGCTTCCTTACCATGAGGGAGGGGACCCCCAAGTCTACCTACAAGGAGCCATTGGGTATAGACTCATCCTAGGCGGAGAAGAAAGGACACGAGTTTGTAAACTAAGGTATACCACGGGTTTCACCATTGCACCTGGCATCCACTTGCAGCCACCCGTAGAGCTACCTGTTTGCATAACATCTTGCTGAACTGTGGACTCTGTTTTTTGCTGCGGATTGTTTACAGTAAAGTACCCGGGAGAAAGTGACTTTGCCTCCGTGTTGTTATCTTCATCAACCTGTTTGTTTTCAGGAACGCTGCCCCGGAGGACCAGCTCCACCTGTAGGGAGCTTTGTCATCTTAGCCGCATTACCAACGACCACCGGAGGACTGTGGCGGCGCTGGTGACCCATCACCAGGTACTACATGTGGTGTCACATGACAAACTCTAATCCCCTGTACATACACCCCTTATTGAAGTGTCAACCAGGTTAAGGGCTCAGGCGCTGCCACTCATGACATCCCCGTGAGAATTAACACCGAGCCTGATACCTGGGTACCCCAGGGCCTGGGGCTCGACAGATGAAGTCCCTTACCACTTCCAGTTCACCACTGTCCATCTCACATGTCTCCTGGTCGTACTTGGCAATAGTCAATATCTTTGTCTTCTTTGTGTTCAGTAGGAGTCACATGTTGAAGCTCCATCTTGACACTCCGTATTAAATCCTTCATTCCATCTATGCTTGCTGCTATCAGTGTTGTGTCATCTGCATATTTAAGATTGTTGATGATTCTTCCACCAATTTTGATTTCTTCTTATTTTTTGTTAAGTCCAGTCTTCCTGAATTTAGCTTCTGCATATTAATTTAAGAGAAATTGTGACTGCATGCCGCCTTGTCTGATGCCTTTCTCTACTTTGAACCATGCTGTGTCACCATGTGTCGTTTGGACTGTTGTTTCTTGGATTATGTAAATGTTCCGAAAAGGCAGATCAGATGGTTTGCACCCCCAAATCCTTCATGGCAGTCCAACGTTTCTGGTGATCAACTCAGTCAAGGACTTTGCTTTAGTCAATGAAGCAAAAGCAAATCTCCTTGTTGTACTCGTTGGCCTTTTCCATTACCAATGTAACATTACCAATTACTTCTCTTAATTCTTTGCCTTTTCTGAACCCTGATTGTTCCTCTTGACAGCTCTTTTTCAAATTAACCCTGTCTTTGTAGGATTCTCGGTAGTATTTTGTTGGTAACAGTTCCTTGTGAAATATGCGTGAACAGACAAACTCAAATTATACGTGATCCACTCATCTCTACCTGGGATATTACACTCCTAAGTGACCCATATATGTTATTAACCCATAAAATCCTCTAGACCACTAGTAGTGATGGGCGAATCCTAAATTACTCGGAATCGCTTGACTCTAGCGAGTCCGAGCCCAGGACTCGCTACTCGTTGCGAGTCTAGCGAGTCCAATGTTAATGAATGGGGAAGCGAGTAATAGCGAGTAGTGTGAGATTTACAACTCGCAGATGTGTCTCGGAAGCTTCAGCCTGAAGCAATCCTAGTTTTGTCATTTATTTGCATTGCTCGTTTACTTTGTAAGTAATCGCTGACTCGCACAGATAAGAGTCCTGTCTCCTCTGTGCTGGCTGCCAGCTCCAGGGTCCTAGAGCCTGCCTGCTGACTGATGTAGCAGTGCTGAGATTGTTCTCAGTCTGCTCAATCCCTGTGTACAGACATGAATGTCTGTGCACAGAGATGATGTAGCAGAGCTGAGATTGTTCTCAGTCTGCTCATTCCCTGTGCATAGAGATCTATATCTATACACAGGGGATGTAGCAGAGAGGACATCGCGTTTTGGACTGTGTCGGACGGAAGAGGATTTTTTTAATTAAAGATGGAGTCCCTAATGGCTTTTTTTTTTATTTCTAATAAAAAATTTTCTTTGTGTTGTGTTTTTTTTAAAACAATTTAATAGAAATTCATGGCGGTCATGTCTAATATTGGCGTGACCGCCATAAATTTCGGGCTTAGGGCCAGCTGATAATACAAAGCTGGTATTAACCCCTTTATTACTCAGCGTGCTACCGCCACCAGGGCCGCTGGAAGAGCGGGGTTCAGCGCCAGAGGATGGCGCTTCAATGAACGCGCCATCTTCTGGGGCGGCTGCGGGCTGCAATTTGCAGCGGGGGGTGCCCAGAAAGCTTGGGCATCCCTGCGCTGCGGATTCCAGCCCCCAGCTGCTTAGCTGTACCTGGCTAGACATAGAAATTGCGCGGAGCCCCACGCATTTTTTTAAAATTATTTCATGAAATTCTGAGATTCTGACTCTGACTCTGAGACTCTGACTCTGAAATTCATTAAATAATTTTTAAAAAATGCGTGGGGCTCCGCGCAATTTCTATGTCTAGCCAGGTACAGCTAAGCAGCTGAGGGCTGGAATCCGCAGCGCAGGGATGCCCAAGATTTCTGGGCACCCCCCGCTGCAAATTGCAGCCCGCAGCCGCCCCAGAAGATGGCGCGTTCATTGAAGCGCCATCCTCTGGCGCTGAACCCCGCTCTTCCAGCGGCCCTGGTGGCGGTAGCACGCTGGGTAATAAAGGGGTTAATACCAGCTTTGTTATACAAGCTGGTATTAAGCCCGAGATTCTTAATGTCAGGCCACGTTTGACCCAGCCACTAAGAATCTCCAATAAAGGGTTAAAAAAACACAGAGAAAATTTTTTATTTGAAATAAAAAAAAAAGCCATTAGGGACTCCATCTTTAATTAAAAAAATCCTCTTCCGTCCGACGTAGTCCAAAACGCGATGTCCTCTCTGCTACATGCACAGGGAATGAGCAGACTGAGAACAATCTCAGCACTGCTACATAATGTCTGTGAGCAGGCGGGCTCTAGGACCCTGGAGCTGCACAGAGAAGACAACTGGACTCGGCTCGCAAAGAAACAGCAGTTACTTTGCGAGTCTCCCTGCTATCACTGGCACAGTAGCCAGTGATGACTCGCACGAGTCTAATGCAAACAATGGCAATCCTAGTTTTGTCAGTGTTTCTGACAAAACTAGGATTGATATTGATTTGCATTGGACTCGTGCGAGTCATCACTGGGAAACTCGCCGAGTACCGAGTCCTGCGAGTCCCTTACTACTCGCCGAGTAACGAGTCCTAGCGAGTAGATTCGCCCATCCCTAACCACTAGAAACATTACCGAGAAAACCTCTCTGATCAATTTAATTCGTAAAAAATTAAAATTGTTGCAAATATTCCAAAAATGTTGGATTTAAGAGTTATGGATTAAGTTTGCACAAATCTAGCAAAATGTAGGCTAGCAAGCCATCATTGTTCCGGTTCTGCATTGCTGTGTAGTGCCTGTAGAACAGAAGAGGTGCGGGATTAGGACAGGTGAGTAATTTTTTTAATTTTGTTTTTAACTTTCTTCCAGAAAGACCTAAAAGCACAATTTCATTGGGAAACAATTTGTACTGATATTTTAATATGACGAATACATTTCGCCTGAATACATTTTGTGGGATTACCGTATATCGTCTCCAATCACTAACCATAAAACACAAGTGAAGTTGCCAACAGTCTTATATTTAACATGTGTAACAATGTCCTCAGTGAATGTGTTGGGGAACCATCACTTGGCTGTGGGATTAAGGCACTCCGGATCGGTTTCTCGCTTAAATAGTCCAGACGGTTTATTATTCCATACATGAACCGCTTGCCAACAAAACAAACATAAATGTCCATATAGATTCCACTGAACCTGATCAGTCTTCAGACATGGATTTCAAGTCCATTTACCTCAAACTTAGGTACAGCCACCCAGGTTCGCATACCCTTTTCCAGAGGTATCGGAGAGAAGTTCCTCAGCCTCCCTTTACCAATCCTGATCAAGGAACACACAGTTTTCAAGTCGGTTACCTTGTGCAGAGCTCTCGCATGCTGCCAACATCTATGGTCTCTCCACCATGTTCTTCACAGACCTGGTTGACATCACAGACCACATGATCACGCCAAGAGTCTCATTATAGCACATAAGACACACCTCTGGGTGGATGTATCTGGATAGCTAAACACATCCATCTTTCTCATTTATCTGCAAACCTGAAGCCTTCAATGCCTTTCAAGGCTTATGAAACTACAAGTCCTAAAGCGAACAGTCCAGGGTTACAATACAAAGAACAACGAGCTCTACAATACATATTGTTCATTGACAATATATCTGGTTGACATCTTACACATGAGTCCACTGATACATGATTCTACAATAAAATGTAAAGCTGGCCCAGGAAGAAAGAGGTTATGTACAGAGTGGGACATCTCATGTATTTGGGTGATAAAAAAAGTTCACCTCACCCCATTATGTCCATGTTCCATTGGCTAATCACCAGCGCATGGAGCCACCCTGATCCTGTAAATCCAAAGTAGCAGAAAGTCTCCAGCGACCACAGTAGCGGTAAAATCTCATCTATTTAGGTAATTCCTTGATGGTTTTTGGGATATTTCCTCTGTGGTAATTATCCGAAATAGCATTGTTGTTGAGAATGCTCAGAAACAGTTGTTTATGGAAAGTGTTGAGGGCAATTTGCCGTCTAAATTGATAAAGAGGTAGTAGCTAAATCTGGGCTCTCATGCCCGAAGGAAGTTAATTAAGTCTACTGAATAAGAAGACCCCAGTATTACCAATGGTGCACAATGGGAGGGGGAAAGGATTTTTCAGTTTTACCTCTTGCCGGAGAGACACCTGTGGTGCCTCTGTGGTTTGGCTGCCATAAATGGTATTTCCTAACATCGATTGTAATGCCATGTCTGGGAAGAATTGGAGCTCCTTCTGCTGGAAGTCTGAAGCATCCAATACAACCTCAACTTCATTCAGGAAGCTGAGCACTGAAGTGCCTGGCTTAGGCCATGAATTTTTACTGGTTAGAGGGTAGAGTAAGCTATAATGGATAGTAGTCTGAACTAGGCACAGGAGAGGTTAAGTCTAAGGCTAGCCAAGAGACTGAAAAGAGGGACCAGCTGCAGTACAGGGTTCCATGCCCTAGGTGTCTGGGCTTTTTATGGCCTAGTGACAGAAACTGGAGGCCAGTGAGTTCTACGCTCATTTGCTACACAAGTAGAACTTTCCAGGGCAGTCAAAGTAGTATAGGATCAGGGTCCTAACCCAAAAGGGAAGAGTGGCAGATTCAGGATCCTCACCACTAGCCTGGCTAGAGGTAACCCACAGTAAGCAGAGGGAGTAAAGGACAGCTCAAAGGCCCCTAGCAACTTTAACAATCACAAGTCAGCAGTTAGGCCATTATACTCACCCAGCAGAGTGGACTGCAGTTCTTTCCAGACTGGCCGAACAGGAGTCTAGTGGTGCTTGTAAATCCTGGATTTGCTGCAATAATCTTCAGTAAAAGGTAAAATCAAAGAAACTGACATCTGCACCCATCATTGCTACTACATCCCCATCATCCCCTGGGAGTCAGCCCTAGGTGGGAAGGGTTTAACTTCCTAACTACTATAAGGGTACTTTTACATGCCAAAACCACAGGAGACATTTTTGGCGGCGATATTTCTCACTGGAATTATCGCCGCCAAATTGCCTCCTCATTGCGGCGTGATAAAACCAAGGTTGCCTGGTTTCGATTTTGGAGCACTGCTCTAAAACCAGGTGACCGGAACGAGGTGACATATCGCCACCAAATTCCCAATTTACACGCCACAATAAGGAGGCAATTAGGAGGCAATGTGGCAGCGATATTTCCAGGTCACAATATCGCTGACAATAGTTCTCGCCGCGGTTGCAGCGTTTAAAGGTACCCTAACATCTAGGGATTATCTGCAACGCCAACCACCTCCTGGATGGAAATCCCAACTTGAGTCACAAACTTATTATTTTTTTAATGGTTTTATTTTTCCATTTTCCCTCTCCCTGTTCAATGTGAGCCAGGGACACAGCCACTATGATCCTGACCACTGGCCCAGCTGCTGGGTACCCCAGCACTAAGTGCTCCATCCACCAGTTCAGGATCACTGTAGAGCCTCTTTGAGAAAGGATATCGTTACTCTGCTAATGGCACGTTACAGAATAGCAATCTGACAGTGGAATAAATAACAGAAACTGCAGGATTAGCTTCTACAAGCATTCCCTTGTAAAACACACAAAACCCATTTGTTATATTAAGCCCCCGTCACACAGGGTGACATCGCCGCCCATTACAGAGGCGATGTCGGGGCATGGCCTATCGCCGGCGTCATCGCCCCTGCATCGCCTCATATAAAGGGGCGATGTTGGCGGTGCCGAGCGGTCGCCTGGTTTCTGAGCAGTGCTCTGAAACCAGGCGACCATCATGGGGCGATGTGCACGCATCGCCCCATGTAACCGGCCGCTGGCGACCTGTCAGGCGATGGGAGCCATAGGCTCCCATTGCCCGGCATCGCCGCTGGAGTTTCCAGATACCCCAGCAGCGATGCCGCCTGGCAGATCGCCGGTGCGGGGATGGAGGTGTCGCCCCGTGTAAACGGGGGATGGCGACACTGGCGGGGCACCAAAATTGTGCGCACACCCGCCAGTCACCGCCGCCATCCCCAGCCCCGTCGCCAGGTGTGACGGGGCCATTAGTGACATGAATATTGATCTAATAATGTTTTTTCACACTTTCATCATACATTTCCTACCTGAGAGTCTTTAAGTAATATCTGGTAAAAAAATACCTGCTAATGAGTAAATGCTAGTGATTGTCCGTTAAAAATGCGGCATTAACAAGGAAAGGAACTAACTCAGAACATTACCAGCTCATTTTTTCTCTTATTATATCCTTTAAAGAAGGAAGGACTTGGATCCAGTTTGAGAAATGCATATTTTCCAGGGGAGATAAACAGTTCCTATTTGTTTAAGCCACGATCCACCGTCAGTGCCGATACCGGCGTCGGGGTGCAGTTGCCAAGTGGCCAGGCTGGTTATAGTAAGAACAAGACATTCCTTCAAACCCTGACAGCAGAACAAATCAAAGCATTATATTGGAAAGCACATTCTCCCAAATGTGCATGATTTGTTAGCAATAGCTTAAGGTTACTCAACAGGTCAAACAAACGGCGGTCTACCGAGCCAGGCCGAGGAAAGATAGAGGCAAACTGAGTCGTAATTTAGTCGTGTGCTTAGCTTGATTCTATTATTTAAAGAGCCATTATTGCACAACAATATGGGCTCCCCGCGGTGCCATCCTTTGTAATATCTCGCTTATCGAAAGACCACACTACCGCCGGCATTAAGGGAGCGCCGGTCTGGCAGAGCTTCCATGGCATTTACACAGCCATTCAATTAGGCTGCCAGGACTTCTAAAGGGTTTGTCTACAAATTGAGGTAAACACAAAACCACTTGCATAGAGGGAAAATATTTTGCAAGCAAATTGCAGGGCCGGAATACCGTCTCTGGCAAGCGCGCTCCGATAAGCTCAAGGTGGCCCGCCGGATTCATCATCATTCAATTCGCCTTTCAGAAAGTAAATAGAATCTTTAAAATAATCAGATTCTTTTTCTGCTTACATTTTTCTTATTAAACAAACACATAAGTCTTGAGGAATCAATAGTTTCTTCAGACCGGTGGGATTGGATCCCAGGGTGTAGATAGCGCGTGTTATCTCCGGCAATGTAATTGTAAAATATGACAATGATACCAGATTATTGGCAAGGTAATTTCACAAGGCTGCAATCATTCCGTGATGTTGTTACGTTTCCTTCTTGCTCGCGCGTCTTTGTGTATCACATTTCAGAAAGTGAAAAAAAAAGAAAGGATGGAATTAGTCTGTCTGAAGGAAGCGAGTGATGAGTTCCATAATGAAGAGGTTATCTTTAAGCCTCTTGGGGAACAGGGGGAGGGGGGGAAGCTCCTTCTTATTATTCGGAATGTATTTCTCATTTAATTTGTCATTAATAAAAGGAGGATTTAGTTCATTTTTCTCAACTCGAAAATAATCTCTAAGTAGAAGAGGCAGAATCTTTTTATAGAGAACATAGAGGACGCCAAGAAGACGCATTCTCCGCCGATTGGAAATATGGCTTCCGAAACTTTAATTTCAACATTTTTTTTAAAGGCGTAGCTTCATCACCACAGTCCATTTTATCCATTAAAAAATATACTGGACAGAGGTCAGGTAGTCACATTGGACCAGACTTGTTAAGCCCCATTTGTCACGTGTACACTGCTCTGCAGTGTCTGTGAATTGCTCTGCTGTAGTTAATTTCCTTTATCTCTTAAGGGTTAACTTTTTTGCTGAGTGAATCAGCTTATGTGGTTGTCCACTTCCTCAGCCTTTAAGTAGTCTCATGACCCATTTGCTGGTGTCGCTGATAGAGTTCATTCACTCTTTGACCTGTGATGCTGTGTACAGTTTCTATTGGAGTTTTCAGAAGCTCTCTTCCTTGGAGTTGATGTTCATCTCCCAATCCCTGGATGGAGTTGTTGTGATTACCCAGGTCTCAGGGTAGAGGTAAGGGGGTTATAGCCTAGGGCTGGTCAGGAGCAGGACAAAGGTGGTGGCCCAGACATATTCATTTTTAGAGGTAACAGGGTCAGCTAGGGACCCCAAGTCTAAGGGTTAGATCCCCTTTAACCAATCACTGCATCCTGCTTCTATACCTCTTCAAATGTTATAGCCACCCATGACCCCATGAATCAACCTTTCATATATTTTTCCTTTTTTTGGAGTCTGCAAATTATATTTTGCATTACAAGAAGACCAAATGAATGGTGAATCATGCAACAAATAGAATAGCCAGGTCAACCAGATTAATAGCCAAAGTATGTGGGCCGCAAACTACTCCAGATGATAAAGTGGAAAGCTGTAATGAGACCAGTCTTTCAAATTAAAATATAGAAAAGTTGCATTGGCCTTTTACATGATAAATCCTTTATAGTAGTGATGGGCGAGTCCTAAATTACTCGGAATCGCTTGACTCTAGCGAGTCCGAGCCCAGGACTCGCTACTCGTTGCGAGTCTAGCGAGTCCAATGTTAATGAATGGGGAAGCGAGTAATAGCGAGTAGTGTGAGATTTACAAATCACAGATGTGTCTCGGAAGCTTCAGCCTGAAGCAATCCTAGTTTTGTCAGAGACTCTGACAAAACTAGGATTGCCATTGACTTGCATTGGACTCGTTTACTGTGCAAGTAATCGCTGGGAAACTCGCACAGTAAGGAGTCAGGCTGTCAGCTCTGTCCAGGCTGCCGCAGCTCCAGAGTCCTAGAGCCCGCCTGCTCTTCCTGTGTGTAGCAGAGCTGAGATTGTTCTCAGTCTGCTCACTCCCTGTGCATAGACATCTATATCTATGCAAAGGGATGTAGCAGAGAGGACATCGCGTTTTGGACTACGTCGGATGGAAGAGGATTTTTTTTAATTAAAGATGGAGTCCCTAATGGCTTTTTTTTTTTATTTCTAATAAAAAATTTTCTCTGTGTTGTGTTTTTTTTAAAACAATTTAATAGAAATTCATGGCGGACATGTCTATTATTGGCGTGACCGCCATATATTTCGGGCTTAGGGCCAGCTGATAATACAAAGCTGGCCCTAACCTCTTTATTACCCAGCATGCCACCGCCACCAGGGCCGCTCGAAGAGCGGGGTTCAGCGCCAGAGGATGGCGCTTCAATGAACGCGCCATCTTCTGGGGTGGCTGCGGGCTGCAATTTGCAGCGGGGGGTACCCAGAAAGCTTGGGCATCCCTGCGCTGCGGATTCCAAACCCCAGCTGCTTAGCTGTACCTGGCTAGACATAGAAATTGCGCGGAGCCCCACGCATTTTTTTTTTATTATTTCATGAAATTCATGAAATAATTAAAAAAAAGGGCTCCCCTATATTCTTGTGTCTGGCCAGGTACAAATAGGCACCAGGGGAGAATATAGGGGAGCCCTTTTTTTTAATTATTTCATGAATTTCATGAAATAATAAAAAAAAAATGCGTGGGGCTCCGCGCTTGGGGCTGGAATCCGCAGCGCAGGGATGCCCAAGCTTTCTGGGCACCCCCCGCTGCAAATTGCAGCCCGCAGCCGCCCCAGAAGATGGTGCGTTCATTGAAGCGCCATCCTCTGGCGCTGAACCCCGCTCTTCCAGCGGCCCTGGTGGCGGTGGCACGCTGGGTAATAAAGGGGTTAATACCAGCTTTGTTATACAAGCTGGTATTAAGCCCGAGATTCTTAAAGTCAGGCCACGTTTGACCCTGCCACTAAGAATCTCCAATAAAGGGTTAAAAAAACACAACACAGAGAAAATTTTTTATTAGAAATAAAAAAAAAAGCCATTAGGGACTCCATCTTTAATTAAAAAAATCCTCTTCCGTCCGACGTAGTCCAAAACGCGATGTCCTCTCTGTTACATCCCTGTGCATAGATATAGATGTCTATGCACAGGGAATGAGCAGACTGAGAACAATCGCAGCTCTGCTACATCATCTCTGTGAGCAGGCGGGCTCTAGGACCCTGGAGCTGCGGCAGCCTGCACAGAGCAGACAGCCGGACTCGGCTCGCAAAGTAACAGCAGTTACTTTGCAAGTTTCCCAGCGATTACTTGCACAGTAAACGAGTCCAATGCAAGTCAATGGCAATCCTAGTTTTGTCAGAGTCTCTGACAAAACTAGGATTGCCATTGATTTGCATTGGACTCGTTGCTGTGCGAGTAATCGCTGGGAAACTCGCAGAGTACCGAGTCCTGTGAGTCCCTTACTACTCGCCGAGTAACGAGTCCTAGCGAGTAGACTCGCCCATCCCTACTTTATAGTATTTGTTCATGTTGTTTTAAGTTGACTCACATCATGATGATACAGTGCTGGTCATGAGCAAGGTTCGTACTAAATACCTAATCTCGAACAGTGACGGCTCCAGGTTTTTGTGGGCCCTGGGCAAAACAATCTCAGTGGGCCCCTTTAACACATACCACAATTCATAAATATAATATAGAAACAGCGGGCTGTGGATATATAATATAGAGGCTTCTGGGTGGGCTCTATATATAATATTGAGTCTGTGCAGGGCTGCATATATAATAGGGGCTTCTGGGCTGTATATATAATATGGAGACTGTGGAGCTATATAAATAGTATAGAGGCTGCTGCTGGGCTGTATATATAATATAGAGGATGCGGTCTGTATGTATTTGGTGGCTGTGCTGGGCTATATATACATAATAAAGAGGCTCTGAGCTGTGTATATTATTTGGAGGTTGCTGCTGAGCTGTATATATTATTTGGAGGCTGTGTTGGGCTGTATATATTATATATATATTATCAAGGGGCTTGATATAGCCTAAGATACGCCACGTGAAACTTATGTAGGGGTCCTCACTGGAGGGGTTCCCTACCCCCGGTCCTAGCATAAGCTAAACAGTGGCAACTAGGCAATGCACTACCCATGAGTTCTAAATGGTGATTTTCTTCATTCCATGTATACTGAATGTAACTGAAAATGTATTGTATTGACATGTAAATGCTGCTACATGTGGGGAGTAATTTCTCTGTTGGGAATATGTGCTATATGATCAGGTGCATATTGTGATACTATGCTTTGCTACTTCTGTATCCACTGTATCTATTCAGCCATTTTGCACCTATTTTAATGTGGGTTGCACTTTTTAATACATTTCATCACCTTTTGCAAAGCAGAAAAACTCTGTATCTTCTCTTGTTTGTGGTGAGGCAGTCCAGTAGCAGCCTCCAATATATACAGCCCAATGCCCAGCACAGCATCCAAATAATAAATATACCCAAGCACAGCCTCCATATTATATATACAGGACAGCCTCCAAATAATATATACAGCACAGGCTCCAAATACTATATATAGCACAGCAGCAGTCTCCATATTATATACACAGCACAACACAGCCTCCAAATAATATATACAAGCAGCCTCAAAATAATATATACAGCAAAGCACAGCCTCCATATTATACATACATCACAGCACAGTCTCCAAATAATATATACAGCACAGCTTCCATTTTTATATGTACAGTACAGCCTCCAAATAACATATACATCACAGCACGTCCTCCATATTATATATACAGCCCAAAACTGCCTCCAAATAATATATAGAGTCCAGCTCAGCCTCCAAATAATATATGCAGCCCAGCACAGCCTCCAAATAATATATACAGCATAGCCTCCAAATAATATTTATAGCCCAGTACAGCCTCCAAATTCTACATACAGCACAACCTCCAAAAAATATATACAGCACAGCCTATATATTAAATATATAGCCCAGCAGCAGCCTTCATATAGCCCAGCAGCAGCCTCCATAGCACAGCTTCCATAGCACAGCCTCTAGAGCGCAGCAGCAGTCTCTATAGCCCAGCATCAACATCCATTACCTAGCCTCCATAGACCAGCAGAAGCCTCCATAGCCTTCATAGCCCAGCAGCAGCCTCCATAGCACAGCCTCCATAACCCATCAGCAGCCTCCATAACCCAGCAGCAGCCTCTATGTCCCAGCAGCAGCCTCCATAGCACAGTCTCCATATACCTCAGCAGAAACATCCATAGCAAAGCTTCCATAACTCAGCAGCAGCCTCCACAGCACAGTCTCTATAACCCAGCAGCAGCCTCTTTGTCTCAGCAGCAGCCTCCATAGCACAGCCTCCATATACCCCAGCAGCAACCTCCATAGCACAGCCTCCATAACCCAGCAGCAGTCTCCATAGCCCATCCTCCATAACCCAGTAGCCTCTATGTCTCAGTAGTAGCCTCCATAGCACAGCCTCCATATACCGCAGCAGCAGCCTCCATAACCCAGCAGCAGCCTCCACAGCCCAGCACAACCTCCAAGCAGTACAGTGACAGCCTCTATAATCACCTATCATGCTGCACATAGTAAAAAAAAAAAAAAAAAAAAAAAAAAGATTATGCTCACCTTCCCTCCGCACCCGCGGAGCCACTGTTGTCCTCAGTTGCTGTTCCTGTGGTCGCTGCAGCAGGCTCCTGTCCGCACTCTTCCTCACTGCCAGCATGGCTGCAACACTGTGATGAGGTCGCAGGGTGATGACTCATCACTCTGCTGCAGTCAGCTGTGGAGGGAGCGCAGATGGGGGCCAGCACATGGCTAATTGGAGTCGTATTCAAATAAGTCATTAGTCATGTGCACTGGCAGCACTGCGGGAGCACTCAGCAGCTGCCTAAGTGTCCCTGTTGGGCCCCTCCTTATAAGGGCTACCTTCCCTGATGGGCCCTTGGCCATCAGGGCTGCTTGTTCCTGGTGGTCAGTGGGCCCCCCAGCTGCTCAAGGCCCCGCTACTTGCCCGGGTATGCCAGGTGCTGATGCCGGACCTGATCTCGCACACAGACTTATTACTGTACAACCATTTTCCATCTGAATAAAGCTTGTTGAAGGGCCGCAGAGCAGCCACTCAGCAAGCTTTTCTGGTGTGGGCACTTTTGGCCCACTCACAACCATGTCAAGAAGTGGCATGATTGTGATTGGCGGGCGCATTACTAGAAAAAATAAAATAAAAAATGTTGTGGGCTCACGTCCTACGTTTGATGATAAGCGTGTCTAAAGCAGCGGCTACAGGCTGAAACCCCTAGCGGTCTCCTTTATCATGGCTGAGATATAGAAATTGGTTGCGCCACGCTGCTTTATGTTTTATATCCACCCTCTGTTAAGTCACCGTTACACTCACCTTTTCCTGTTGTGCTGTCCGCACAACAGGGGGGCTCACGTAGTGAGTGCAAGGGGTCTCTCTCTGGACGGTGTGGATTTCTTTCCCTTTTTCCTCGGTGTCCGCCTGTGTAATTGCACGTGATTCGTCACGTGTTTTCCTCTCCTCTGTTAGATTTGTCTTCTCTTCCGGAGCTGCTCCACCGCTCTCCCCATAGGGAGATGGATATGCAGGCAATGGAATAAAACGATGTTTGGGTGAGCGCTGGGATATGAAGACAGCTACACTTCAACAAGTATTTTACCTGTAAGTTTATTGTTCAAATCACACTAGGTCCTCTCCCACAACATGTTTCGACGCTCAGGGCGTCTTCCTCAAGTGAGGAAGACGCCCTGAGCGTCGAAACATGTTGTGGGAGAGGACCTAGTGTGATTTGAACAATAAACTTACAGGTAAAATACTTGTTGAAGTGTAGCTGTCTTCATATCCCAGCGCTCACCCAAACATCGTTTTATTCCTTTATCATGGCTGTCTGTTTATTACAAATAGAAGGGATTCCATAATTTAAAAAAAACATTGTAAAGTCCCCATCTATTATATAAAACCCGAAGGCCACTTCCGCCCAAAATCCGCTTCCGCTTCCGTGATGGCCTCCCTCCTGTGTCAAACACCGGAAGCGGAAGCAGCAGACCCACGAGCGGTGAGCGCGCTCACAAGCGAGCCGCTGCGAACAGGGATCCCTCTTTGGCGCCTAAAAGAAAGGGAACACAGCCCGCTTCGGAATCCTGTGGTGCGGCGTCACCAGCCGCGCGATATATCCCACTTCCTCAGAAGCACGGGCCGGCAGACACAGGGGAAGACTCCTGCCAAGATGGCAGCCACCACTGCTGCTGAAGCCCGCTCAGACCCCTGTGACGCAGGAGATTCCCCTCATCAGACCCCGGAGACATGGAGGACGGACACAGCGATGGAGGAGAACGGAGGAACAGTTAGTTACAGCCCGACCTCCAGGTACCATAGACTCCATTCAGTCCGCTCTGCCTGACACTGCTCCTCTGACACAGGCTGGAGCAGCATCGCTTACAACCCTGCTGCAGCCTCAGGGGACAGAGATATAGGGATGGCCTCTGCCTCCTCTGACCCCCCCAGCCTCTCCTCTGCCTCCTCTGACCCCCCAGCCTCTCCTCTGCCTCCTCTGACCCCCAGCCTCTCCTCTGCCTCCTCTGACCCCCCAGCCTCTCCTCTGCCTCCTCTGACCCCCCAGCCTCTCCTCTGCCTCCTCTGACCCCCCCAGCCTCTCCTCTGCCTCCTCTGACCCCCCAGCCTCTCCTCTGCCTCCTCTGACCCCCCAGCCTCTCCTCTGCTCCTCTGACCCCAGCCTCTCCTCTGCCTCCTCTGACCCCCAGCCTTCCTCTGCCTCACCTGAACCCAGCCTGCTCCTCTGCCTCCTCTGACCCCCCAGCCTCTCCTCTGCCTCCTCTGACCCCCCAGCCTCTCCTCTGCCTCCTCTGACCCCCCAGCCTCTCCTCTGCCTCCTCTGACCCCCCAGCCTCTCCTCTGCCTCCTCTGACCCCCCAGCCTCTCCTCTGCCTCCTCTGACCCCCCAGCCTCTCCTCTGCCTCCTCTGACCCCCCAGCCTCTCCTCTGCCTCCTCTGACCCCCCAGCCTCTCCTCTGCCTCCTCTGACCCCCCAGCCTCTCCTCTGCCTCCTCTGACCCCCCAGCCTCTCCTCTGCCTCCTCTGACCCCCCAGCCTCTCCTCTGCCTCCTCTGACCCCCCAGCCTCTCCTCTGCCTCCTCTGACCCCCCAGCCTCTCCTTGCCTCCTCTGACCCCCCAGCCTCTCCTCTGCCTCCTCTGACCCCCAGCCTCTCCTCTGACCCCAGCTCCTGCTCTCCTCTGACCCCCCCAGCCTCCGCTCTCCTCTGACCCCCAGCCCGCTCTCCTCTGACCCCCCCAGCCTCCGCTCTCCTCTGACCCCCCCAGCCTCCGCTCTCCTCTGACCCCCCCAGCCTCCGCTCTCCTCTGACCCCCCCAGCCTCCGCTCTCCTCTGCGTCCTCTCCCCCCTGTCCTCTGCGTCCTCTGCCCCCTGTCCTCTGTCCTCTGCCCCCTGTCCTCTGCCCCTGTCCTCTGCCCCCTGTCCTCTGCCCCCTGTCCTCTGCCCCCTGTCCTCTGCCCCCTGTCCTCTGCCCCCTGTCCTCTGCCCCCTGTCCTCTGCGCCTCTCGCCCCTGTCCTCTGCGTCCTCTTCCCCCTGTCCTCTGCGTCCTCTTCCCCCTGTCCTCTGCGTCCTCTTCCCCCTGTCCTCTGCGTCCTCTGCCCCCTGTCCTCTGCGTCCTCTGCCCCCTGTCCTCTGCGTCCTCTGCCCCCTGTCCTCTGCGTCCTCTGCCCCCTGTCCTCTGCGTCCTCTGCCCCCTGTCCTCTGCGTCCTCTGCCCCCTGTCCTCTGCGTCCTCTGCCCCCTGTCCTCTGCGTCCTCTGCCCCCTGTCCTCTGCGTCCTCTGCCCCCTGTCCTCTGCGTCCTCTGCCCCCTGTCCTCTGCCCCCTGTCCTCTGCGTCCTCTGCCCCTGTCCTCTGCGTCCTCTGCGTCCTCTGCGTCCTCTGCGTCCTCTGCGTCCTCTGCGTCCTCTGTGTCCTCTGCCCCCTCTGCGTCCTCTGCCCCCTCTGTGTCCTCTGCCCCCTCTGTGTCCTCTGCCCCCTCTGTGTCCTCTGCCCCCTCTGTGTCCTCTGCCCCCTGTCCTCTGCCCCCTGTCCTCTGCCCCCTGTCCTCTGCCCCCTGTCCTCTGCCCCCTGTCCTCTGCCCCCTGTCCTCTGCCCCCTGTCCTCTGCCCCCTCTGTGTCCTCTTCCCCCTCTGCGTCCTCTTCCCCCTCTGTGTCCTCTGCCCCCTGTCCTCTGCCCCCTGTCCTCTGCCCCCTGTCCTCTGCCCCCTGTCCTCTGCCCCCTGTCCTCTGCCCCCTGTCCTCTGCGTCCTCTGCCCCCTGTCCTCTGCGTCCTCTGCCCCCTGTCCTCTGCGTCCTCTGCCCCCTGTCCTCTGCGTCCTCTGCCCCCTCTCCTCTGCCCCCTCTGCCTCCTCTGCCCCCTCTGTGTCCTCTGCCCCCTCTGTGTCCTCTGCCCCCTGTCCTCTGCCCCCTGTCCTCTGCCCCCTGTCCTCTGCCCCCTGTCCTCTGCCCCCTCTGCCCCCTGTCCTCTGCCCCCTGTCCTCTGCCCCCTGTCCTCTGCCCCCTGCCCTCTGCCCCCTGTCCTCTGCCCCCTGTCCTCTGCCCCCTCTGCCCCCTGTCCTCTGCCCCCTCTGCCCCCTGTCCTCTGCCCCCTCTGCCCCTGTCCTCTGCCCCCTCTGCCCCCTGTCCTCTGCCCCCTCTGTGTCCTCTGCCCCCTCTGTGTCCTCTGCCCCCTCTGTGTCCTCTGCCCCCTCTGTGTCCTCTGCCCCCTCTGTGTCCTCTGCCCCCTCTGTGTCCTCTGCCCCCTCTGTGTCCTCTGCCCCCTCTGTGTCCTCTGCCCCCTCTGTGTCCTCTGCCCCCTCTGTGTCCTCTGCCCCCTCTGTGTCCTCTGCCCCCTCTGTGTCCTCTGCCCCCTCTGTGTCCTCTGCCCCCTCTGTGTCCTCTGCCCCTCTTGTGTCCTCTGCCCCCTCTGCCCCCTCTGCGTCCTCTGCCCCCTCTGCCCCCTGTCCTCTGCGTCCTCTGCCCCCTGTCCTCTGCGTCCTCTGCCCCCTGTCCTCTGCGTCCTCTGCCCCCTGTCCTCTGCGTCCTCTGCCCCCTGTCCTCTGCGTCCTCTGCCCCCTGTCCTCTGCCCCTGTCCTCTGCGTCCTCTGCCCCCTGTCCTCTGCGTCCTCTGCCCCCTGTCCTCTGCCCCCTGTCCTCTGCGTCCTCTGCCCCCTGTCCTCTGCGTCCTCTGCCCCCTGTCCTCTGCGTCCTCTGCCCCCTGTCCTCTGCGTCCTCTGCCCCCTGTCCTCTGCCCCCTGTCCTCTGCCCAGCCGCCTCTGCCCCCTGTCATCTGCGCTGACCACTCTGCCCACGTCGCTGCGCTGACCAATCTCACCGCACTCACTGCTAACCACTGAGCCACCGCACTCACTGCTAACCACTGAGCCACCGCACTCACTGCTAACCACTGAGCCACCGTACACTGCTACCCACTGAGCCACCTGTATACACACAATTCATTTCACCGCACTCCCGTAACTATTAGTAAATAAACTATATATGGATTCTAGACTACCCGATTCTTTAGAATCGGGCCGCCATCTAGTTTTTAATAATCAGCCAAGGTACAGCACACAGCTGGGGGCTGGTATTTTCAGCCTGGATACGTTCAAGGTTGTTGGGCCCTCCCAGGCTATACATAGGAGTCACCAGTCACCTCATAATTTGGTACAGCAATTAGGGGTGCCGATTCTACTTCTTACCTGACCTCCTCGCTGCCATCCCAGATGAATCCGCTGATGTATTGCCAGACTGTAGGACATGGCAGCACATCTGGCAGCAGGTTCAGCTGTGTTAAGAGCTGTAGGTTCCCACGGTGTGAACTCAGTTGCCGACAATCTGGCAGCGGGTTCAACTGAGTTGACAAGTATAAAACTACAGCTGTAAACTCAGTTGTACTTGTTGCCAAATTTCCAGAGAGTTTTGTCACCATGTCCCACAGTTGGGCAGCGGGTTCAACTGAGTTTACAGCTATTGTTTCCCATGTTATGAACTCAGTTGAACCTTTTGGAGGGTTGCGGACATGGTGGCATCGATATCTGACATTCCAGCAGCAGGTTCAACGAAGTTCACACTATGAGAAACTATAGCTATGGACACAATTTAACCTGCTGCCGATTTTCTGGACAACTGTGCTGCCATGTCCCACAATATATATATCAAGCTGAGGGTTCAACTGATCTCACTGATGGCAGCAGTGAAGCCCTCACATGAACTCAGTAATGTCACCTCTTCTCATAGCTGAGGGCTTCCCCACAGGTGTCCGTGTGCCCCAGAAACTGCAGTGAGTGGTCGCCATCAATGTAGCCTATGGGATGTTTGCAGAGCCAGATTCATCAAGAGACTGCGTGTGGACTACTTCGTACCTGCAGTGGTGTTTTGGGGTAACAAAGGGTTGAAAGAGGGTGTGCGTGTTTTTCATTCCAAATAAATGATTTTTCAGCATTTGTGTTTATTATTTTTGACTTACAGGTTAGTAAGTACAGCCATTACTTACCTAGAGCTTCATGTCAGCTGTAATTTTTGGCACATCACAGCTGTCATTAACCCCTTATATTACCTCAATTGCCACCATACCAGGTAATCAAGGATGAGCCGGGTAATCGCCAGGATTGGGGCATCTAATGGCTATGTGCTTTACTGTGTCTGACTATCAAAACTGGGGGGCACCCTATGCCATTTTTTTAAATCCCCCTCTATTTTCAATAACCACTGCCAGACACTTTAAAGCAGACTGCTGGGGGTTGGAGTCCGTAGTTGTCTGTTTTACCCAAGTTTACTATGAAAAACAGGGTGTGATCCTGTGGCGCCCCGCAACGAGTGCATCCAGGACTGTATTGCAGCCAAGACAGCAGCAGTAATATTCTCTGACTAAGCAATGACACAGTTAAAACTCAGAGCTCTATACCCTACATGCACATCAGCGTAGAGGGCCAATAAGGTCCTGGTGGGCGGAGTGTAGAGGTAGAGAGTGTGTAGAGAGAACGAAGAAGGAGAGGGAAGGAGCAGGTCACAATCTGTGATCTAGGAGAGGGGACCTGCACAGTCCCGTGCAGCCCCCTGGCCATCACCCCCAGTTGGGCGCCATTTCTCCGGTGCTTCAACAATCGGACCCTGGGCGAATGCATACGGGTCAAAACATCCCTGTGCCCATCTACAACCAAATTACTGGTTCCGAAGCTGGGAGTCGTTTATCACTGCCATGCAAACCAGGAGTGGAGGGACCGCTTTACAGGAGCACCCCACCACCGCCGCACACACAAGTCGTCTTGCCAGTGGAGTACCCACCAAAAGGACCCAAGGCTCCCCACAAATCCGACCAGAATTCCCCGGTAGGGAAATTGAAGCAGTCTCCTTGTACCCGATCTGGCACCCCAAGGCGACAACGGCAGCACAAACTAGCTTAGAATGGAGGAACACCGCGAGCTCTGAGAAACACTGGTCATTGCTGAGTCCACCAGGTCCGTTACCCGTGAACTGTATGCCATGTATCACATGCTGGCTACAGTAAAGTACCCGTTACAGAGACTATCAGTGTCCGTGCCTTTTTCAGAACTGTCCATCTCCGCATACTAAAGGTACCGCAGCTGCCTCACAACATCTTGTGCAGCTCCTGGCTCCGGGGACTCTCGCTCAGCCTGTGGGGAGCAATCCATCTTGCTGCATTCCACCCCCCGGAGGCCCAAGCAGTGCCGGTGGATATCACCGGAACACTCATAGGTGGCGTCACGAAAAAATTAACCCCTTAACTGTTCAGCCAACACTTTTGAATCTGGACTACCGGGCCCCACTACCGGCAGACGCGGTTCCCGTGATAAGGAGGAAGAAGAAACGCCTGTTGCTCGGGGTCCCAGCCACGGTGAGTCAATCCTACGTCAATTATGTTAAAACTACTTAATAATTTATTTTTGTACTACCATACAGCAAGTTCATCTGCAACCAATCACAGATGCTGACACAGAAGGTGATGGACATGTATGGAAGTCTGCAACCAATCACAGATGCTGACACAGAAGGCAGGGGACAAGTATAGCAATCTGCAACCAATCACAGATGCTGACACAGAAGGCATGGGACATGCATAGCAATCTGCAACCAATCACACATGATGGCACAGCGGGTGGGCACTGGAAACAGTTAATATTCATAGAGCTTTATGAGCAGGCCCAGAAAAAAGTCTGATTGCAGTGTTATCTTCAAGGAAAAATGACAAGTATAACTGTCCTGCTCTTACCCCTATTAGCTTTGTTTTGTAGCCCCCTAGCCCTTCCTACCACCATTTTAAAGCCATTTTTCAGCACTGAAGTTCTGATCCCCATTGACTTGTATGAGGATCATTATCCAGGGGCAAGTTCAAGTCAACTTAGGTTCCTTAATCTAACTTTTTTTGACTGTGCAGATTCGGAGAACCAGAATATTCACAGGTCAACTCATCACTATAGAGTACTTCTTCCCTGATCATGGCCTTCAGTACTAGCCTATATTGAACAGATCAAAGATGTAAGAGCGGAAATACAGGTCAATAGAGAGGCTGGCTGCTAGCCATCCAGTAGCCAGAGCTTCTTCTTTCTATCATAATGGCTCCATTCCGTTCAAAATAGGCCAAAATATACATCCATGACCAGTCCATCTATAGAGATGAGGAAACATTTTGAATTTCGGGTTCGGTAATTTTACTATTTAATTACAGGATCCTAATTGTCAGGTATAACATAAGCCCGACATTATGAACCTCTGGCGACCACTAAAAAGCTTCGCCATCAAATATGCAAGCTTTACAATTTACTTACATAATTACCTTGGCATTCGGATTTCTCAAAAAAAAAAGCCACTTGATTGGCCACCTGGAATGCAAAAAAACCTCATGGCCACCATATTGGCACACCCAAGTGATGGTTATGTCAAGATGGTGGCAGTTGGTGGGACTATGTAGCCGATGTTTCGTACTGAATGCTGCCATTCTCTGGGCCCAGATACTTCTCTTCTGCCTGTGTTCCCTCCCATAGTAAGGAGCCCACCCTCATCAGGACATCACACCCTTTTTAAATGCAAATGCGGTCACCGTATTTGTACACTCGGTCTGCTACTATGTATGTAGGGTGAACAAACATGGCGGTGGCACCAGTCCCCATCCTCAACTCACCGCCCTCAAATTAAAAGGACGCACCACCAAACGAGACCACCACCAGAGCCACAGAGTCCGCGCCCCCATCGTTATGTCACCCCCCCATCCCCAATGTGATAGAATTGGGCACCAATCTAGAGCGGAAATAATTGTCCAATTCGGCAACATTCGATCCCCATAAAGAAGATCGAGAAGATATATTTCATGACATTCTTAAAATCTTGCCTAAAAATGATTGTCACCCCAACCCCCGGCATAGGCTTTGCGTGATTACGGCAGGTATGATCGAGCCTGTTCTTCTCTGATCTTCAACTCCTCTCAAGAGCCTTTAAGTAAGAAGATAAACTCGAAAACTTGTGTTTATAGTGCAAAATCCTTGTTTGAGAAAGAACAGCGGGTTTCCGAAATCCCAAACACTTCCGGAAAGAAAACATGTCAAAATATTTCTGGAAAATTGATCCTTTTAACAAGGAGATCATTACCCAGCAGGGTCCAAAGGACGCCACGGACACGAAAGGATCAAAAATGATTAAATGCAGGTGCAAACATGTACACAGCTGGTGGAAATAATGAAATAATTCCCGTCCTGGCCGGCGGTTTAGCCAAAGTAATTAAATCACTCGTTCAGGAATCAGAAGATGTCAAGAGACATCCGACTTAATGAGGAGCTCAATAACAGGAAGGAATCTGCATCCTAGAAGAACATGACGGTGAAGATGGGGCTCTTTCTGCATTTTATAAATAAGGATGATTTTCTCAAATATATTTTATAATGAGTCTAATGGGCACATACTCCTGGGAATAAAATGTAAACATTATGTATATCCAAAGAAGATTGTATTTATATTTTATTTTATTGTTACATATTCAATTTAATCTTTAATTTTTATTATTATTATTATTATTATTATTATTATATTATTATTATTATTAATAATAATAATAATAATAATAATAATAATAATAATAAAAAAAATACTTGAATAACTACCAATAAAAGTAAAATGCAGACAGACCTATGCTGCCCTCTAGGAATAGATTCACATCTACACTGCTCAGTGATGTACAATATCCTCCACGATGCTGTGTTCTATTCTTTTATCTCACTCAGAACTGTGTTCACATTTACACTGCTCAGTGCTGTACAATGTCCTCCATGCTGCTGTGTTCTATTCTTTTATCTCACTCAGGAACTGGATTCACATCTACACTGCTCAGTGCTGTACAATGTCCTCCACGCTGCTGTGTTCTATTCTTTTATCTCACTCAGGAACTGTGATCACATTTACACTGCTCAGTGCTGTACAATGTCCTCCACGCTGCTGTGTTCCATTATTTTATCTCACTCAGGAACTGGATTCACATCTACACTGCTCAGTGCTGTACAATGTCCTCCATGCTACTGTTTTCTATTTGTTCTTGAGGTTCCACAGGTTCAGGTAATGTTATACAAGTGTAGGTGAGCTAAAAGACAGGGGTGTGTTGGGACAACCTGATTCTGCACACACCTGAATATAATCTCTGTGTTAATGGGATCACATGTCTCTGTGCATTTGGGAGCAGGAGCTGCCTTAAAAGACATAGGTCCAGGAGGCCAGAACCTATGCTTAGGAGCAGGTGGCTTCTTGGAAGGCATGAGATTCAGGGACCAAGGGACACCTTTCTCTTGCTTGGTACCATCTGGTTCCCTGGAAGAAAACTGTGATGGTTCTCTTTGCTTGGAGCGGCCATTTTCCTGGAACGCACCTGGTATGGAAGCGTGGAAACGGCCGGCGTCTTGGAAGATATGCGACGAGGAGACCACAGGGATATTCAGGAATCTACTGTCCTGCTGAGGATTTGGAACTGACAGGTGATGGTGATCCAAGAGAGGCAGTTTACTGAATAATGGACTGGCAGGAGTCAGTAAACTGAGCTGGGAATAGCTCCCGAAGGTAACAATGTGTCACCGCCAGGAACAGACTAAAGGTCATGAATGTTCCATTGATGTTAATTGACTGTATCACATATGAGGTTTATGATGGGTAATAAACCAAATGGACATTGCTTTACTGTAAAAACATGCCCATTTGCCTTAATCCCACTACCATTTAAGTGTCCCCCAACACACTCGGTGAGCAAATTGATACTTCTACACATTGTCCAGGTCTAATGTTTTGCTCAATGTTGAAAGGATTAGTGAGTTCATTCTAGAGTATACGATCTCCTCAACTCTTAAACATCCCAAAAGACAGTTCCCTGTCTCCTGTGGTTTGGTGCTGATATCCTTATAAAGAAACACTCTCAGGTCATTTTCAGTATGATACTAATATTACCCTTGAACAGGGCCCGGGCAGACCTTTTAAAAACATGGAAAATCATTATTGTACCGTTTGTAGTTTCCATGTTATCAGCATCTTCAGACCCTGCAGGCAGCTCCTGGATTAGTCCTCTCCATTATATTGCAAGCCGATTAGTCCGGCTCCTGTATAAGTGTTATTTAAATATCCACACCCATCCAAGCTGGTGTTCACTCCCTCCCCTCTGTGCTCTGATCTGGGAGGGGGATGTGTTTTCTCCTGCACTGTGCTATCTGTAATAGCTATATGAAGGTTGGTTTTACTGCAGACAAGTAATGTGTGTATCTGCTGAACAAATGATCAAATGTTCTTATAATTACATAGAAATATCTCAGACTGCTCACACTACACATATGTCTCAGACACACAATGACATGAAGAGGTCAGAGCTGTAGCAAAGATCACTCCTCCTCCCCCTCCCCTCTCTGTCTGCAGTGAATGAGTCACACAACAGACAGATCACAAGACAGTGTAATGATGCATGAATATTCACTCCTTGGGGAGTGGAATTAATCTTTTATTTTGAAGTTTACAGAGAATAGAAGGGAAGTATAAATAACGGAAATACATGAATAGAGAGAGCTTAGAGAAAGGAATTAGAAAATTATATCAGTTGGATTTTTGGCCTGACAATTTTTCTTTAAGTCCGCATAAGTCCCGCGACTGCCTCATTCTTCCAATTCCTTTCAAGCCCTATACTGGGAGCCCTTGCTGATCTTTCACTATGGACTGTGTTATGGGCTTCAGCACCAAAATAAGCTAAACTGATAATCTAATTCTAGGAGGAGGCTGAATTCTGTCATGTTGGGTCACTGAATAAAGTTGGGGAGGTTGGGTGGTCTTAGAAAATAGTAGAAAGTTTAACCCTTGTCCGGTACCATGAGGTCAATGTGACACCATGCAGATTGTATATGATTTTTTTTTTCATGGTTCCAGACAAGGGTTAAGAGGGCAGAATGAGCAGTGACTGTAAACAGAGGTAGAAAGGTTTGGATAAAGTAGAAGCTGGCACTTTCAAATGTGCTGGTTGAAATAAGGGTGGAGGGGTGGAAGGGGTGTTCGATGATGTTGGAGTATAATCATGATATCAAGATAAGTAGAAGAGCAAGAAAGCTCATGAGTTCAAGTGTAACAAGCCTGACTGATAGGTGCAGCTTATCCTTAGTAATGTGAGATTTGTAGAGCAGGAGGGACACTGAGGAGCTTTCATTCGGGCGATGTGAGTGAAGATTCAGCAGAGATTCGGAGGGACGTTAAAAAGCTATCAAACAGGGTAGGTGGGTGGAGATTCAGTACCAGAGAGGAGAAACACTGAGGAGCTGTCAATCAGGGTAGGTGGGCTAAGATTTATCAACAGTTGGGTGGGATATTAAGGAGCTATTAATCAAACTAGGCAGGCGAAGCTTTAGAAGCAAGTAAGAGGGAAATAGAGGAACCATTAATCAGGCTAAGTGGGTGACAACTCATCAGCATTTAAGTGGGACATTGATGAGCGGTAGATCAGGGTAGGTGGCTGGAGATCTACAATACGGAAGAGGGACACAAAGGAGCTTGCAACCAAACTAGGTGAGCAGAGATACAGCAACAGGGAAGAGGAACACTGAGGAGCTATCGATCAGGGTAGAAGGGTGGAGAATAAACAAGAAGGAGGAGAAACAACAAGGAACTGTCAATAATGTTACATGGGCAGAATTTACACAGCACGGAGGAAGAACATTAAGGCGCTATCAAACATATAGGTGGGTGGAATTTCAGCAAGAGTTAATAGAAACACTGAGCAGATGCCAATCAGGCTAGGTCAGCAGAGACTCAGTAACAGGGAGGGCAGACATTGAGGAGCTTTTAATCAGAATACATTGGTGGAAATTCAGCAGCAGGAGGGAGGATGAACACTGAGGACCTGTTAATCATAATGAGTGGGTGGAGATTCAGAAGCAGAAGGGAGGAAGGGCACTGAGGGGCTATTAATTATAACAAGTGGTTAGAGATTCAGTAGCAGGAGGGAGGAGGGACACTGAGAAGCTGTTAATTATAATGAGTGGGTGGAGATTCAGCAGCAGGAGGAAGGAGGGACACTGAGGGGTTAATAATTATAACAAATGGGTAGAGATTCAGTAGCAGGAGGGTGGAGGAACACTGAGGAAATGTTAATCATAAGTGGGTGAAAATTCAGCAGCAGGAGGGAGGAGGGACACTGAGGAGCTGTTAATCATAGTGAATGGGTGGAGATTCAGCAGCAGGAGGGAAGAGGGACACTGAGGAGCTGTTAGTTATAATGAGTGGGTGGAGATTCAGCAGCAGGAGGGAGGAGGGACACTGAGGAGCTGTTAATCATAGTGAGTGGGTGGAGATTCAGCAGCAGGAGGGAGGAGGAAACTGAAGAGCTGTTAGTTATAATGAGTGGGTGGAGATTCAGCAGCAGGAGGGAGGAGGGACACTGAGGAGCTGTTAATCATAGTGAGTGGGTGGAGATTCAGCAGCAGGAGGGAGGAGGGACACTGAGGAGCTGTTAATCATAGTGAGTGGGTGGAGATTCAGCAGCAGGAGGGAGGAGGGACACTGAGGAGCTGTTAATCATAGTGAGTGGGTGGAGATTCAGCAGCAGGAGGGAGGAGGGACACTGAGGAGCTGTTAATCATAACAAGTGGGTGGAGATTCAGCATAGGCAGGAGGCAAAGTGAAGAGCTATTGGGTGGGTGAAAATTGAGCTTAAACTTTAAAACAGCATTATGGATCCAGTCTGACATTGATTTTAAAAGTATACCAGCCCAATCAGACCTAAGATACATTTGTATTGTAAAGCTGTTGACGAATCCGCATTATGCCTATAGAATTATCTCACAACAGATAACCCCTATACCAGTGATGGCGAACCTATGGCACGCGTGCCAGGGGTGGCACGCAGAGCCGCCTCCGCTGGCACGCGGCCTCGCCACTACACTGCTGCTTTGATCTGCCGGCGCGCGCCGCGGCGCCGGCGGATCAAAGCTGTGTCGGAGCAGAGGAGACGGCCAGCGTCATGTGACGCACCCGGCGTCACATGACCGCACTCAGCGCGGGTCGGGAGGAGAAGACACTGCAGAAGATGTCAGGAGAGGAAACTGCAGCAGGAAGGTGAGTATGACTTTTTTTTTTCTACTTACAGCAGGATGGGGCATTACTAAGTGGGCAGGATGGGGCATATTGATCTGCTGGGGGCAGGATGGGGCATTACTAAGGGGGCAGGATGGGGCATATTGATCTTCTGGGGGCAGGATGGGGCATTACTAAGGGGGCAGGATGGGGCATATTGATCTGCTGGGGGCAGGATGGGGCATTACTAAGGGGGCAGGATGGGGCATATTGATCTGCTGGGGGCAGGATGGGGCATTACTAAGGGGGCAGGATTGGGCATATTGATCTGCTGTGGGCAGGATGGGGCATATTACTCTGCTGGGGGCAGGATGGGGCATATTGATCTGCTGGGGGCAGGATGGGGCATTACTAAGGGGGCAGGATGGGGCATATTGATCTGCTGGGGGCAGGATGGGGCATTACTAAGGGGGCAGGATGGGGCATATTGATCTGCTGGGGGCAGGATGGGGCATTATTAAGGGGGGCAGGATGGGGCATATTACTCTGTGCTGGGGGCAGGATGGGGCAATAGTAACAGGGGGCAGGATGGGGCATATTATGTGATGGGGCATATTATTATGTGATGGGGCTGATGGGGCATATTATTATGTGATGGGGGCTGATGGGGCATATTATTATGTGATGGGGGCTGATGGGGCATATTATTATGTAATGGGGCTGATGGGGCATATTATTATGTAATGGGGCTGATGGGGCATATTATTATGTAATGGGGCTGATGGGGCATATTATTATGTAATGGGGCTGATGGGGCATATTATTATGTAATGGGGCTGATGGGGCATATTACTATGTGATGTGGGCAGGATGTGGCAGATTAATATGTGATGGGGACAAGGATGGGGCATATTACTATGTGATGGGGACAAGGATGGGGCAGATTACTATGTGATGGGGTCAAGGATAGGGCAATACTACCAGGGGGCAAGATGGGGCATATTACTATGTGATGGGGACAAGGATGGGGCACATTACTGCTGGATGGGGCATATTACTGCAACGGGACAAGAATAGGTCATATTGGTGCAGGATGGGGCATATTACTGCATAGGGTCAAGGATGAGGCACATTAGTGCAGGATGGGGCATATTACTGCAAAGGAATAAGGATGGGGCGTAATAATGGAAAGTGGACAAGGATGAAACACATTACTGCAGGATGGGGCATATTACTTCAAGGGGACACGGATGGGGCATATTACTGCAAGGGTAGAAGGATAGGGCATTACAGCAGGATGGGGCATTACTACATGATGGGGGCAGGATGGGGACATTACCACAAGGGACAAGGATGGGACATTACCGAAGGGGACAAGGATGGGGCATACTACAAGGGGATAAGGATAAAGACATTACTACAAGAAGGGGGTCAGGATAGGAACATTACTGCCAGGAGAGGATCAGGATGGAGCACAACTGCAAGGAGAGGGTCAGGATGGGGCCATAAATGCATGGAGATGGTCAGGATGGATCATATAGCTAGGAGAGGATCAGAATGAAGCACATAGCTAGAAGGAGAGGATCAGAATGGAGCACATAGCTAGAAGGAGAGGATTAGGATGGAGAACATAGTTAGAAGGAGAGGGTCAGGATGGAGCACGTAACTACAAGGAGAGTGTCAGGATGGAGCACATAACTACAAGGAAAGGGTCAGGGTGGAGCACATTACTACAAGGAGAGGGTCAGGATGGAGCACATTACTGCAAGGAAAGGAACCAGGATTTCAGCATGAAATCTGCTTGCATTCCATGATAAAATCTATCTCCTATCTGTCTAATATTCTGCATTTTTTCCATACAGATCAATCCACCTGCTGTTTCTAGAAAGGGCAGTGGCAGCGGCTCAGCTTCAATGTGCAGTACACATGAGCTGTCTGACCACTGCTGAAAAGAAGAGAAGACTGCAAAGGTAAGTTTAAAATCAATTAATTGTTAAAATAATTGAATTGATCATCAATGTTTCAGGACTACAAGCCCTGTACAGGGAAGAGAGTTAGCATCTGCTGGCTCTCCCCCCTGTGCAGCGCTTATGATTACCACTGCTGTAATTTAGGTTATATTATCGTATTGGCCCTTCGCCATAAATAATTTCGTTTTGGGTTGCGGTTTGGGCACTCGGCCTCAGAAAGGTTCGCCATCACTGCCCTATACCTATCCACTTTAAGGGTGCGTGCAAACGGTCCAGGGGAGCTGCGTGTTAGACGCATCTCCTCCGGACCTGAGGGAAGCCGCGGGTGGCCGCTGGGAGACTGCAGCCGCCCTGTACTCACCGTGTGCGGCGGGTGCAGGGCGGCTTCTCCCTGCAGTCACCTGATGGGAGCCGCTTCCGACTCCCGGCAACCCGTACCGCAGCTCCAAAGACGCTGTGGGCGGGTTACGCATATTGAGGATGGGATTTCTTGAAATCCCATCCACTATGCTTGTACTGTACGACGCAGCGTACAGTACAAACGTCAAAACGCTGCGTCTCCCGATCGTGAGGATGCACCCTAAGGGGATGTAGAGGTAATATAGAGCTTTATTTCTTTGGATTAATCTCAAGTGACTGATTGAAATTGTATATTTCTGCGTTCACAGAGTCAGGTCTGCTGCATCCATGATTACTTATGTAATTGTTAGTTATACAGTCAGCCGGTCGCACCGCCGGTGACACAAGCACAATTTCTAAGATGACGAGGAAACACAAGGAAAAAGGTCTGCAGATTGCCGAGCCGTATGTTACATTGAAATTGTATGTACAAGAAAAAAATGATTGTTCTGTGCCGAGCGGGAGGCTCCGCGGGACGTTTCTTTGCTTTCCGCGCAGCGCTGAGTCACAAAGTGTAATTTTCTTGGCTATTATTTGCAGTTGGCAGCATCTTTTGTTCTATTATTGTTTTTGTGATTACTTATATGAACAGTACCACTTATGTAACGCATTAGAAGAAAAGTAATATAAACATTTAGATTCCGGCTCCGTCACAAAAGGTTTTTATTGTTTTTTTTTTTTTAGTCTTTGACTAATTGTTAACTTATAAAAAAAGCTTCTAATTATATTACGCTGGAAGCCATTAGGAATAATGTTAAGAGCCTTCTCAGAACTGCTATTAAATTGCTACATAAAGGGGTATTGTTTTCTGCATAAAGCGAAACGCAACGTGCCGGAGTGGGTAATGCGCGGCGCATGTTGAAATCATGTTGTTGATAGAGCGGAATTATATATTGTTGGTTGGAAGGAAAACAAACATTGCAGTGAATACCGCTCTGTATATAGTCATTCTGACTAATTCTTCTGATTTTACTCTCCGTACACCAATATAAGTCTATGGGGAAATTAAGTTATGAAATAAAGTTTTCAGCAAAGACCGTTGGGTCATGGTTCGGGATAAGGGAACCCATGGACATTCAGGCTCGGGGGTGCAGCGGGACTTTTTATGAGGCTGGAGATACACATTGCATATGGACGGAAGGCTGGACTACCCAATTATTGACTTCCAACAAGGTTCGGGTCCAGAATAGAACTTTAGGCCGGAAAACACTATGCGAGATGAATGCGGGATACTTACATGACTCACACGGCACGGCTGCCGTCTCTCTCTCAAGAGGAGCGTATCAGCTCCATAGAAATCACATGCAGATGATGTGTTCCCATCCAGAGAGGCGGCAACTGTTCCAGATGAGTCATTCGACATCACAAAGCTCTCACTGATCTCAGGGAGACCAGTCGAGGAAAACACTGCGGGCAGCCGGATAAAGCGCTCAAACACAGTGAAATCCATGGTGCATTCCCCCTGGGAATTTGAATATGCAAATGGAGTCCGTGGAGCTTCGATTAAGAGTCTCAAATACCTGACTAGCCAGATATCCCTCCAGGGAAGGACCTAGCCCTGAGGTTGACTCCTTGCGGAGACCACCATAACCACCATATTAAGTGGTCCTTTCAGTCACTATCCCACTCAGCTACAAGCTTAAGCATATGACAAGGGAATTACTAAAGCCAGGTATCTATCCACAGACAGCTGTTTCGGGATGTTGCCCCTCATCAGTGTGGAGTAGGATTCTGGCTAGTTGGGAGCAATGCCTGGTAGACCAACATCACAAAGCGATCACTGATCTCAGTCATTCAAGACTCATGAGAGTATCTTGCGTTCATCTCGCAGGGTGTGTCTCTGGCCTAAAGTTCTATTCTGGACCCAAACTTTACCCAAACCTTATTGGAAGTTACTGACAGGGCCAGGGCTGTGATGTCAGAGTCATGGAGTCGGAGTTGGTGTCCATTGTGGTAGAGTCAGATTAAGGGAATTTGAGGAGTCAGAGTTGGACTTGGAGGTTTGGTTTACTGACTCCACAGCCCTGGATCGGGCTCTCCACCCACATGAAGCCAGCCATAAACAAAGGACTTCAGGGGAGTTAGGGAGAGGTTTTGCTATTTTCTTATTTTGTACACACTACATCCGATAACCCTGATTTTACCACCAGTGCAGTCAATCCAACACTGCAAGCGGCTTACACTGTTCCGAGTACCGAATGTACACCCGAGCACAGTGATGCCGCTCCATTGGTTTGCATACGTAAAGCACCCGAATTCTGAACGCTAAAAATTTCTAAAAAGTCTGTGTTTTGTATAAACACTGAACTTTAAAGTCAAGTTCGTCATCTCTAGTCCTGCTGTACTCACCATCCCATAATTAGGCTAAATTTAGATTCTGAGAATGGACTGTAATGCATGACTGGCCATGAGTCTCCTGACATAATTTTGTGTGAAGAGACCTTCACGTCAAGAAGTGCATTGTGTTCCATACTTGACCTGTGATATCTGGAGGTCTTAATTCAACCCAAAGGAGGAAATGGATACAAATGTGTGCTACCGTAGATCCAATGATGAAACAGGAGTCAAGGCGTAGTGAACAGTGGTGTTATTCATCAACACATTTCAAAGACAATATACTTCATCAGGTTTGTTCTGATGAAGAAGATCTTTACTGATTGATCAGTTCACCCATCTGTTCATGTGTATGAGTGAGTTGGAAGCGATAGCTGTTGGCAAAACAAATATTTTGGGCATAGGTTATCTCTTTTGCATTGATAACTTTAGAATATTCAAAACTTTTAAAGTTTGTACCCTAATAAAGCACAACTCCTGCCTGATGTCCTGAACAAAGTGACCTGTGTCTGATTTCCAGCGCTGGATGACCTCTGCATGATTTCCAGTGCCCGATGTCTACTGCCCAATGTCTAGTGCCGGATGAACTGTGCCTGATGTCCAGTGGCCGATATCCACTGCCTGATATCCAGCACTGGGTGACCTCTGTCTGATGTCCAGTGCACAACATCCACTGCCCAATGTCCGGTGCTGGATGACTTGTGCCCGATGTCCGATACAGGATGACGTGTGCCTGATGTTTAATGCCTGATGTCCAGTGCCAGATGTCCTGTGCCTGATGTTCAATGCCTGATGTCCAGTGCCTGATATCCAGGGCAGGATGACCTGTGCCTGATGTCCAGTGCCCGATATCCACTGCCTGATTTCCAGCACTGGATGACCTCTGCCTGATGTCCAGTGCACAACGTCCACTGCCCAATGTCCGGTGCTGGATGACCTGTGCCCGATGTCGGGTGCTAGATGACCTGTGCCCGATGTTTAATGCCTGATGTCCAGTGCCAGATAACCATTGCCTGATGTTCAATGCCTGATGTCCTGTGCCTGATGTCCAGGCAGGATGACCTGTGCCTGATGACATGTACCTGATGTCCTGAGCAAGATGGCCTTTGCCTGAACTTGCCAGTACCTGTGTTTCTGCCCCAGTCACGTTTGGTATTCCCATGCCAGCCCTTGTCTGACTCTTGTACGTGTCCAGGCTTGTGTCCGTACTCCCTGACCTGCTGTAATGTAGCTCCACTCAGGCTCCACAGTTTAGGACACTGTCCTGGGGTGGCACCTGGCATCTCTCGGTAGGCATTTAGTCAAGCCACTCCCATATCAGGCTAAGCCAGGGGTCCCCTTGTGGTCCGGTGGGTTCACTTCCCATGATCGCTTTGGCGAGTGTTACAATTCTGGTCTCATTCTCGCCTAATCCTGGCCACATTTTGGTATCATTTTGGCTTTGTTCTGGCCTCATCTTGGCCTCATTCTACTATGATCTTAGTGTCATTCTGGCTTTGTTCTGGCCTCATCTTGGCCTCATTCTAGCTTTATTCTCGCCTCCTTTTGGTGTTGATCTTGTTCTCATAGAGAAATTGAGGACTTATGATGTAACTTCTGACTTCCAGCCAGCCAGAAGTTACGGTCACCAGATGGCGCCATGGGACCGGCACAGCTTCAGTTAAAGGTGAAGCCACCAAATGAGAACATATGACCCGGCAGGGGCCACGTCAGCGCTGACAAAAAAATGGAGCGGTGCTTTAACTGTGTTTTCTACGGCATCTAATATTAAGCATGCAATTACCCTTCATTTCCATTTTCTTCATTATACACAGTATATAGCTTCCCAAGTAGCGCCACATACTGTTATAATTCTCTGACTAGCACCAATTACCACTTGTCAGAGCATGACGGAGAAAACATACAGTCATCCAATCCTGCATTATAGCCGGCGCTGCCTGCGATGTGATTACACATTTTCAGAACACTGTTCCTCCGTCAGATCCGGTGTCTATCTGCTGCCATTTCGGAGAAGCCTTAAGACTCCCCTTGAGGAAAACAAATTATAGAATGGTTCTAGCTTGTATTAGGCCAAAGATTTGCATTACATTAAAGATATTAAGCAAGGGATGAACATTTCCAAACATTCATTCTAAAAACTGCAATTACAAGCTCCACTAATAAACTGTAGTCGTAATTAAGGATTTCATTTATGCTTCCACAGGTGTAATTAACCTAAATGTTAATAAACTGCCAGAATGCCGAAAAAGAAAAAAGCACCACCAATTTACATCACTGCAAAAACTTTACTACTCAATATATAAGACTTTAATCAAATAAAGGAAGGTTATTGTCAGGAGTACAATAGGGAAACAGGGGTGCCTAATCTGCCCCTCAAGCTACGGAGCCCTGAACTATCCCTAACTCCTGATGGTGGAGAGGCCTGAGTCTCCACCCTGGCCCTGCTCCTATGCAGCCCTGAACAGATTCCCACACCCTGTCCCCCAGAGGAACCCAGAGATAATGACAGACAGTGAAGGACCAAAACACAAGTTCACAGAAGGCACACACAAGGAGATTACAATAAGTAATAAGTGAGAAAACAACTGCAAGCAGGAGTAAAAGTACAACAAGGAAATTTATACCAAACACCAAAGGAGTAACAACTGATACCAGATCACTGGAACAGCAAGGAAAGGATCGGCATGTTAGCATGAGAAAACAGATTACACCATCTTACCCGTTCACCCTCGGGTGATTTTCCATTTTTCTGTTTTCGTTTTTCCTTCCTTTTCTTCCGACAGCCGTTATTTTTTTACTTTTTCATAAATAGACATATGAGGCTTGATTTTCGTGGGACGAGCTGTACTTTAAGAAGAAATTACCAAATAGTGAACAGAAAAATAGGAAAAATTCCAAATGTGGTGAAATTGCAAAAAAGGGTAATTACATGGATGTTTTTTGGGATTTTTAGTCACCATTTTCTCTATATGGTAACACTGATAAGTCGGTATGATACCTCGGGTCAATATTATATGGTAACACTGACGTATCGGTATGATGCCTGGGGTCAGTACTATATGGTAATAATGACATGTCGGTATGATACCTCGGGTCAATATTATATGGTAACACTGACGTATCGGTATGATGCCTGGGGTCAGTACTATATGGTAACACTGATAAGTCGGTATGATGCCTCGGGTCAGTACTATATGGTAACACTGATAAGTCGGTATGATGCCTCGGGTCAGTACTATATGGTAACACTGACATGTCGGTATGATGTCTCGGGTCAGTACTATATGGTAACACTGACATGTCGGTATGATGTCTCTGGTCAGTACTATATGGTAACACTGATGTGTCGGTATGATGCCTCGGGTCAGTACTATATGGTAACACTGATGTGTCGGTATGATGCCTCAGGTCAGTACTATATGGTAACACTGAGGTGTCGGTATGATGCCTGGGGTCAGTACTATATGGTAACACTGACATGTCGGTATGATGTCTCAGGTCAGTACTATATGGTAACACTGATGTGTCGGTATGATGCCTCGGGTCAGTACTATATGGTAACACTGAGGTGTCGGTATGATGTCTGGGGTCAGTACTATATGGTAACACTGACATGTCGGTATGATGTCTCGGGTCAGTACTATATGGTAACACTGACATGTCGGTATGATGTCTCTGGTCAGTACTATATGGTAACACTGATGTGTCGGTATGATGCCTCGGGTCAGTACTATATGGTAACACTGATGTGTCGGTATGATGCCTCAGGTCAGTACTATATGGTAACACTGAGGTGTCGGTATGATGCCTGGGGTCAGTACTATATGGTAACACTGACATGTCGGTATGATGTCTCAGGTCAGTACTATATGGTAACACTGATGTGTCGGTATGATGCCTCGGGTCAGTACTATATGGTAACACTGATGTGTCGGTATGATGCCTCAGGTCAGTACTATATGGTAACACTGATGTGGCGGTATGATGTCTGGGGTCAGTACTACATGGTAACACTGACATGTCATATGATGCCTCGGGTCAGTACTATATGGTAACACTGATGTGTCGGTATGATGCCTCTAGTCAGTACTATATGGTAACACTGACATGTCGGTATGATGTCTCGGGTCAGTACTATATGGTAACACTGATGTGTCAGTATGATGCCACGAGTCAGTACTATATGGTAACACTGACGTGTCGGTATGATGTTTCGGGTCAGTACTATATGGTAACACTGACGTGTCGGTATGATGTTTCGGGTCAGTACTATATGGTAACACTGACGTGTCGGTATGATGTCTCAGGTCAGTACTATATGGTAACACTGACGTGTCGGTATGATGTTTCGGGTCAGTACTATATGGTAACACTGACGTGTCGGTATGATGTTTCGGGTCAGTACTATATGGTAACAGTGACGTGTCGGTATGATGCCTCTGGTCAGTACTATATGGAAACTCTGACATGTTGGTATAATGCCTCTGGTCGGTACAAGATCGTAAATACCAAACATGTATACTTTTACTGTTATCTACAGTAAGTGGTGCAAAAAATTCAGAAGTTCTGATCCAATCGGCGATGTTGACCACACATCTCATCTGATGAGATCAGCTGAGATGCAGGGGATACAATGTGAACTCACCTCCAGAGCTCACATCGATGACGGGCACCCAACACATGACGTACCCGGTACATCAAATGTCGGGACACAGTTAAGAAGGCAGGGAGCAACTGTGATAGGTTTCCCAGAACATGTGATCCCTGAGGTTAACTTTTGCTAGCCCAATCACTACTGAGAACACAATTGGTGAACACCCAAGGCTGCGGGTGCAACTCAGAAGCATCAGAGAAACCTCAGTGAGGAATGTCAGAATCTGAAGTGTGAACAGCGCCAGATGCCGCCATGACACTACGAGTTTTCAGCAAAACTATGAACGATCACCGTTCTGTGGACACCTAAAAAAAAGAACACCGGAACAGATGCCAGAGGGAGTTCAAAGTGTCTCCATATACACTACTGTTCAAAAGTTTGAGGTCATTTAGAAATGTCCTTATTTTTGAAAGAAAAGCACATTAATTTTCAATGAAGCTAACATTAAATGAATCAGTAATACACTCTATACATTGTTAATGTGGTAAATGAATATTCTAGCTGAAAACGTCTGGTTTTTAATGCAATATCTACATAGGTGTAGAGAGGCCCATTTCCAACAACCACCAGAAAGCTAATGGATGTTGAGTAAACCCTAGAAAACCCTTGCACAAGTATGTTGGCACAGCTAAAAACGGTTTGGCTGTTTAGAGAAGCTATAAAATGACCTTCCTTGGAGCTAGTTGAGAATCTGGAGCATTATATTTGTTTGTTGTATGAAACTCTCAAAATGGCCAGAAAAAGAGAACTTTCATGTGAAACTCAACAATTTATTCTTGTTCTTAGAAATGAAGGCTATTCCATGAGAGAGATTGTCAAGAAACTGAAGACTTCCTACAACAGTGTGTCCTGCTGCCTTCAGAGGAGAGCACAAACAGGCTCTAACCAGAGTAGAAAGAGAAGAGGGAGGCCCCGCTGCAAAACTGAGCAACAAGACAAGTACATTAGAGTCTCTAGTGTGAGAAATCGACGCCTCACAGCTCCTCATCTGGCAGCTTCATTCTATAGTACCCGCCAAAGGTCTGCAATGGTATAATTGCTGCAAAGGGAGCATTCTTTGATAAAAGCCAAGTTTTAAGGAGAAAATTATTATATCAAATAAAAATCATTATTTCTAACCTTGTCGATGTCTGGAATAGATTTTCTATTCATTTTGCAACTCATCTGATAAATAAAAGTATGAGTTTTCATGGAAAACACAAAATTGTCTGGGTGACACCAAACATTTGAACGGTAGTGTACCTCACTATACTAATAAATAATAATAATAATAATAAATCTTTATTTACATAGCGCCAACATATTCCGCAGCGCTTTACAATGAAGGGGTTAGAGTACAGAAAATATAATACAGTAAGTAATTACAGTAGAGAACAAATACAGTAGAATAATTGGATACAAAACAATAGGCATAGAATCAATGTAACAAAGAAAATACAATAAATAAAGCAAGAAATGAAGGGGACCCTGCTCAAAAGAGCTTACAATCTACAACGGGATAGGGGCTGCACAAGGTACAGGGGCTTATTGCACTCATGGTCCAGGCATCTTGAGGAAAAGGGGCATAGAAATAAGCTTACATGGATGGTCATCAGTCTGTGTAGACCTTTTTGGTTTGGTGGAGTTTGTAGAAGTGTAATGTCCAGAGGGATAGCCCATTCACTGTCTACAGTACAAAGGACTTCTATTAGGGAGTATGATAGGCCGCCTTAAAAAGATGTGTTTTTAGGGATCGTCTGAAGCCATACAAGTTGTGGATAGTCCTGATTTCTTGGGGTAGAGCATTCCAGAGGTTTGGTGCAGCTCTGGAGAAGTCTTGGAGCCGGTAGTGGGAGGATCGGATTAGTGCAAATGTTAGTCGAAGGTCATTTGAAGAACGTGAGGGCACAATATATGGAGGCGCTATGATATATAGGGACACAATGTATGGGGATGCTAGAATACATGGGGACACAATGTATGGGTATACTACAACTGGTGGGGTGATAGACAGAGATGAGGGAGGAGAGGTAGGGGGGTGCTGCTCTGTGAAGAGCTTTGTGGGTGAGAACAAGCAATTTGAATTTGATCCTGTAGTATACGGGCAGCCAGTGCAATGACTGGCACAGAGCAGAGGCATCTGAGTAACGATTGGCCATGTGGGTGATCCTGGCTGCTGCATGAAGGATGGACTGTGGAGGAGAAAGTCTGGTGAGGGGGAGGCCAATTCATAGAGAAATGCAGTAGTCAAGGCGGGAATGGATTAGGGCCACGGTGAGGGTTTTTGTTGTTTCCATGGTGAAACTGAGAGGTTTTGTCCGGGGTTTCTTCCAAATCACATTTTTGGAGCATTTACAGGAAAACACTAACGTAAGTGCTCTGTGCCAAAGACAAGAATGTGATCGCAGACTTATACTTGAAGTAATCAAAAATGTTACGTACCACAAAATGTTACCACTAAAACCTCCAACTTATCCTGCACAAAAGCAGCCTCCACTCAGACCCATCATCTGTCACTGGAAATATAGAGGGCTGCCCCGTTACTGAAGAACTAAGACTCTGGAAAAGTGATGTCTCCCACCTCTCAAATAATATCCAGTTTAATAGGCCCTCCCAGATCCAAATGTCTCCCTCCTTCTAAACCCTCTGTGCCTAAACCGCAGTAATCGGCCATGTGTGTGGCATTATTGTAGCAGGGAGAACGCACAAAATAATGTATGGGATGTGTGTATTTAGCAGTACTAGCTGAGTACAATATTTGGAGATGCTACTATATATGGGGACACAATGTATGGGGGCACTACAATATATGGGGCACAATGTATGGGGGCACTACAGTATATGGGGCACAATGTATGGGGGCACTACAATATATGGGGCACAATGTATGGGGGCACTACAGTATATGGGGCATAATGTATGGGGGCACTACAATATATGGGGCACAATGTATGGGGCCACTACAGTATATGGGGCACAATGTATGGGGGCACTACAGTATATGGGGCACAATGTATGGGGGCACTACAATATATGGGGCACAATGTATGGGGGCACTACAATATATGGGGCACAATGTACGGGGGCACTACAATATATGGGGCACAATGTATGGGGGCACTACAATATATGGGTGCACAATATATGGAGGTGCTACAATATATGAGGGCACAATATATGGAGGCGCTATGATATATAGGGACACAATGTATGGGGATGCTAGAATACATGGGGACACAATGTATGGGTACACTACAATATATGGGGACACAATGTATTGGTGCACTTCAATATATGGGGACCCAATGTATGGGGATGCTACAATACATGGGGACACAATGTATGGGGGCATTACAATATATGGTAGCACACTGCACAGGGCACTACAATATATGAGGGTACAATGTATGGGGGTGCTACAATATATGGGGACACAATGTATGGGGATGCTACAATACATGGGGACACAATGTACGGGGGCATTACAATATATGGTAGCATACTGCACAGGGCACTACAATATATGAGGGTACAATGTATGGGGGTGCTACAATATATGGGGACACAATGTATGGGGGACTACAATATATGAGGACACAATGCATGGGGCAGTGCAATATATGAGGGTACAATGTATGGGGGCCCTACAATATATGGGAACATAGTGTATGGGAATGCTACAATATATTAGGATACAATATATGGAGGCACTACGATATATGGGTACACAATGTATGGGGTGCTAAAACATATGGGGACACAGTGTATGGTGGCGCTACAATATATGAGGTTACAATGTATGGGGGCACTACAATATATGAGGTTACAATGTATGGGAAAACTAAATTATATGGGGCACAATGTATGGGGGTGCTACAATATATGGAGACATAAGGTATGGGGGCACTACCATATATGGAGGCACAATGTATGAGGGTGCTACAATATTTGTGGGCACAATGTATGAGGGCACAAAGTGTGGGGACTTTCACAAAGCCAATGATATTGGTAGAGGTCTCCCTCCTTTGAGCCCCTAATTGGTATCCTTATAGATGATAGATAGATAGATAGATAGATAGATAGATACTTATTCTATGTTACTTTCTTATATCTGTAACACTTTTATGTGTTTTATCAAAAAGTGAAGAATTAGAAATTAGTGTAGTAATCATCTGTTGATCAGACTACATAGGGTTTATTTGAAGTCTGTTGCCATGGAGACACATCTTTCTGCATGTTCTTCCTTCTGACAGTGCAGGATACATTGTAGCATTAGATACTGCGGCCGCTCATAGAATATAAGAGGAAGAGAACAGTTTCAATTTATTAGAGAAATTCCTCAGAATACAAGAGTGTGGAGATCTCTATTGTTCTCTGGCTACAATTGTATTTCTCTAAGTCTAGACACTTGAAGTCTCCATATCCCCAGATGCTATCTGCCGCCTATACTCTACGGAATGAGTGACAATGTAGATTGTCAGATTGGCCACCACAGCCGGTGCTCGCACAGTCTCTATCTGCCGGAGCGCGGCCTGACCCGGCTCTGAACCGTCTACATTGTACACATTTAGGTCACCGCGGTGGCAGCTGCTGTAGATTTGCTGCCTTATTATATTTTTAGAAATTTCACCTTTTTAGATGTCTTCTCTATTCAACGCCGGGAAGACTTTCCTGCCGATCACATCGATATTGGAGGAAGAAAATAATAAGGTGGAAACGGGAGAGAAGGAAGGAAAAAGAGAAATGAATAACAATTACAGATATGTAGACTTGTCTCACATCATCCGACCTTCTCCATAAGTGACTGAACCAGGAATACATCTATCTATCTATCTATCTATCTATCTATCTATCTATCTATCTATCTATCTATCTATCTATATGTGGCGCCCCACTAGTCAGGTGTCACAGTTGTGGTACTGCACCCATGAATGAGTGTGCGGTTACCTCTGTCACAGTGGAATGTAGGGTTTGTAGGAGGATCCCATCCCACCACCCCAACACACCCACCTAGGCATATGGTAAGGGCGTATAATGAAGTTCTTCTCCACTGCCCAATACCTCCAGACTCCCAGGCTTCCGGATAGTTGGGAGGCAACCATTCAGGATTAATATAAAAGGAATAATTCCGGTGCCACCGATGCGGTTTATCTCCTTTATTCAATAAAAATAGTGAGACAGGTGTCCCGAAGGGGAAAAACACTAGACGCGTTTCAGAGTAAAAGAACAATGGATGCGGCAGATCCAGGGTGGGGGCTATAAAAACAATAGATGGAGCAAATCCAGGGTAGGGCTATAAAACAATGGATGGGGCAGATCCAGGGTTGGGGCTATAAGAACAATGAATGGGAGCAGATCCATGGCGGTGCTATTAGAACAATAGGTCGGACAGATCCAGGGTGGGGGCTATAATAAAAATGGATAGGGGCAGATCCAGGGTGGGAGCTATAAGAATAATTGATGGGGGCAGATCCAGGATGGGGGCTATAAAAACAATGGGAGGGGGCACATTAAGGGTGGAGGCTATAAGAACAATAGATGTGGGCAGATCAAGGGTGGAGGCTATAAGAACAATAGATGCGGCAGTTCAGGGTGGAGGATATAAGAACAATGGATGGGGCAGATCTATGGTAGGGGCTGTAAAAACAATGGATGAGGCAGATCCAGGGTGGGGGCTATAAGAACAATGGATTGGGGCAGATCCAGGGTGGAGGCTATAACAATACTGGATGGAGGCAGATCCAGGGTGGGGGCTGTAAGAACAATGGATGGGGAATATCAAGGGTGGAGGCTATAAGAACAATAGATGGGGGCAGATTCAGGGTGGGGGCTATAAGAACAATGGATGGGGGAAGATCCATGGTAGGGGCTGTGAAAACAATGGATGAGGCAGATCCAGGGTGGAGGCTATAAGAACAATGGATGAGGCAGATCCAGGGTGAGGTCTATAAGAACAATGGATGGGGCAGATCCAGGGTGGGGGCTATAAGAAGAATGGATGGGGCAGATCCAGGGTGGGGGCTATAAGAACAAATGCTGGGGGCAGATCCAGGGTGGGGGCTATAAGAACAAATGCTGGGGGCAGATCCATGATAGGGGCTGTAAAAACAATGGATGGAGCAAAACCAGGGTGGAGGCTATAAGAACAATGGATGGGGCAGATGCAGGGTGCAGGTGAGTCGGTCGACAGGGTAGGGGGCACTCGGATACTGGGACAGGGGGTTACTTCAGTGGGGGATCACGGCTGGTCGGTTCCCGGTTCCATGCCCTGGAGTCTCAATGGCGGGGTGGAGGTGATGATGAAGGGGGAATGGTAATGTGACGCCACCTGTGGTTCCTGGTAATAGGGTTACCAGCGCTGCGGCCGGCCGCTGAGGTGATGGAAATGCAGCTTTGGTAGTACAGCTCCCCACAGGTGGAGCTTTACCTCAGGGCAGCGGGGTGGATGAGAGGGAGTAGTAGTAGCGGTTCTGCGGTGAACGCTGCAGGCGGTGGCGGTGAAGCAGCCACACACACATAATTGTCTATGTTTCGGTACCTTTTTACTGATGTCCGGTAACAGGCACAGTCCAGGAGGGTAACCAGGTTATCGGTGCAGTTTGGGACGTCCATCTTGGAGAGTTGTGAGGCCTCCTCTATTAGTGTGTGCGGTGATTGGGGTAAGTTCTGCCTGTAGCTAAACCTGCTGCTCTTTCTCACTCCCAGGATGCTACTCCACAACCGACAATGAGGACCTTTCTGTGAGGATCCCTATTCTCAACGCAGGTCCCTGGTCCTATGCTTGGTCAGGTTTGGTGTCTCGCTTACTTTAACTTCTGGGGGAATAGATCCGGTCTGTCCGGGATTTCTCTGCTATCTTTAGATGAATAGCAGCTTCGGACTCCGGTGTCCGGGTGGGCTAAAGGGATACCAGGTATGTTCCCTTCTTCTTTCTTCCTACTTCTTCCACTGGCTTCTGTCCCTCTCCCTAGGGCGTTGCACAGTTGGGTCAAGGTTCCTGGTTCTGGGCCTAGCTTGGTCCCAGCAACAAGCTCCTTCCACTCTACTATCTAGCTGGAACTAACTGTTCTCTTCTCTGCCAACTGCAGACTGCCTGACTCCTCCCCTCAGGCCAGGATCTTTATAGGGGATCTGGCTTAAGGACAGCCAGTGGAGCTCCCCTCCAGGTCTGGGGTGGAAGGTGTTGTATGCTGTGTGTGCCAAGGTGTACATCCCTCCCTGCACCAGTGGGTCATGTGGCAATCCCCCACAGGAGTGCCACATAGGATATAAGAGCAATGGGTGGGAGAAGATCCAGATTGGGGGCTATACGAACAATGGATAGGGTAGATCAAAGGGGAGGGCTATAAATATGATGGTTGGGGCAAATCCATGATGGGGTCTATAAGAGCAATGGATTGGGTAGATCCAGGGTGTGGATATCTATCTATCTATCTATCTATCTATCTATCTATCTATCTATCTATCTATCTATCTATCTATCTATCTATCTATCTATCCTAGTATCTATCTATCTATCTATCTATCTATCTATCTATCTATCTATCTATCCATTACATCCATAAAGATCTGTGGTTTAGGTCTCCAAGATGGTAAGAACAAATCTCCCTATCGAGTTCTTTCAAAAACTGAGAATTTATGCTGTTTTAAAGCTTAGAGTGATCACACCAAATATTCATGTTATTTAGATTTTTCTATTATTCTTCCACTTTGCATTTCATTAGTTGTGTATTAACACTTCTATTTTTGAAAGCATGTTTACTTTTAAGCATTTTTTCCATACCTGCATAAACTCCAAAGACATACCGATAGGGAATTTAGATTGTGAGTCCCAAATGTTACAGTGATGCTTATTTCTGTAAAACACTGTTGAATTTGATGGATGATAAAGAAATATTAAATAACAGTAAATTGCATTTAGCATAGCACTGTACATCAAACTTAAACTTTATTTGCTTGACCAAAGAATAATAAGCATTGTTATAGCAAGAATAGTACCAGAGCCACAATAATTACATGAATACAGCACCGGAATTCTCATAAGTACATGATTACAGCATCAGATCGTCCCTCATTAGAACATAAATACAGAACCAAACCTGTTAGAAGTACATAAATACTGTACCAGAACTACAATTAGTACATGAATTAGTACATCAGGCCCAAGTAGTAGAAGTGAGGATTACAGCACTCACCATATCGTTGAAACACCGTCTTTATTATCTAATAGCAAGCAATTAAAGTCGGGTGGGGAGAGTACAGGCAAGCAACAGCAGGTTTCTTGTTTGTTCTCATACTTCTACAGGCCTTGCATGAATACACCCTGTTCGTGATCACTACATGAATACATCACCAGAACATACAAAATAAATCACTATAACAACTATCAGTACAGAAATACAGCACCAGAACCACCATCAGTACATGAATAGATCACCAAATTAATCTTCAGTAGATGAATGCAGAACAAGAACCAAGATCAGAACACTAGAAGCACAATCAGCACATGAATGCAATAAATATAGCACTGTAACTGCTACCAGGACAGGATTTCAGCAGCAAAATCAACATTAGTACAAGAATGAAGCAGAAGAATCAGAAAAATTACATTGGATATGAACTCAGAACCACCATTATTCTAGAAATACATCACCAGAACTACCAACAGAACATTAGTACCTCGTCCAAACCATCATCAGTACATTAATACAGCACCAGAGCATCATGAATATATAAATTTAGCATAAGAACTTACATCAGTACATGGATACAGGATCAGAAGTATCAAATGTACATGAGTATATGAATACAACACCAGAATCATAATCAGCGCATGAATGTAGCACAAGAACCACCATAAAAAAAACAGTTACATAACTTCTATCAGTACAGGGATATAGCAGCTAAACTACTATCAGTACATAAATGCAGCATCAAAACTACCAAACCAATATGAGTACTTTAACAAAGCACCAGAACCATCATCAATATAGGAACACAGCACAAATACCATCATCATACCAGGAGCTAACACCAAATCTCCTATCAGTAATTCAGCATCAGAATCATCATTAGTACATGAATACATCATCATAACCACAATCAGTTCATGAGTACTACACAAGTACTACCATTAATACTCTCTTAGGTTATATTGCCTCCAAACTTCCCCTTATATGAAGTAGAATTGCTGAAGCATCTGATCGTATGAGCAGCAAACACCACACTGTGCTGTCTATGGGCGCACTGTCCTCCCATATGAAAGATAAAGTCCACAGCGTCTCGCTAATGAACTTACCTAACTCGCCATCACATCTTAAGTTATTTAACCACAACACAATCCAATTGATGACCTATAGTCACCTCACTGTCACCATTTTCCCATTTTATTTGATGGAATCATTCATCACTCTCTCCCCCCATTTTCATGCTCACTCTCACCCCCTTCGCCTAATTTCGTTAATCTTCAGGTCTTCAGTTCAGCTCCTATGGGAAGCGCTCTTCTCCTTCAGCCTTGTACCGCCTGCACTGCCTCTGCCAGGTGACATCAGTAGCATTGTCAGGTCATTGTCATTGATCACGCTGCTGGTGGGGAGACACATCGGGCGCTGCAGCAGGAGGTCTGATGGTGCCCCCTGCCTACTGTCCCCGGGGCAGATGCCCCGCCAGCTCCCCTAGATATGCCACCGTCTTATGGTCAGTGGGGTCCTTTCTCCTGTAGAGTGTAAGTTCCTATGATCAGTAGGGTCCCCTCTCTCTCACTCCTGTACAGTTTAAGCTCTTATGGTCAGTGAGGTCCTCTCTCTTTTTCTCACCTGTAGAGTACATGCTCTCATGGTTAGCAGGGTCCTTGCTTTCTCCTGTAGAGTGTAAGATTTTATGATCAGTGGGGTCTTCTCTATGTCTTGTAGAGTGCAAGTGCTTTTAATCAGTGAGGTTCTCTGTAAATATATTTCACATAAGTCACATTTTTGGGGAAAATATGCTGAAGTCGGTGAATTCAAATTTCAAATGATTCCCTCATCTCTAGACAAAGCCCATTGTATTTGATGATATGATGCTATGACAATTATATGAAAATGAAAGGGAGAAGATATAGATTAAATACTAATAAATACTTTTTGACAGTTAGGGTGACCGACTGGAACAGGCGGCCACGAGAGGTGGTGAGTTCTTCTGAGGAGAAGACTGAGAAGAGACTTAATAGATGTCTACAAATATTTCAAGTGCTGTCACACTGTAGAGGGATCAGCTTTATTCTAGGGCTGTCACACTGTAGAGGGATCAGCTTTATTCTGGGGATGTCACACTGTAGAGGGATCAGCTTTATTCTAGGGCTGTCACACTGTAGAGGGATCAGCTTTATTCTAGGGCTGTCACACTGTAGAGGGATCAGCTTTATTCTAGGGCTGTCACACTGTAGAGGGATCAGCTTTATTCTAGTGCTGTCACACTGTAGAGGGATCAGCTTTATTCTAGGGCTGTCACACTGTAGAGGGATCAGCTTTATTCTAGGGCTTTCACACTGTAGAAGGATCAGCTTAATTCTAGGGCTGTCACACTGTAGAGGGATCAGCTTTATTCTAGGGTTGTCACACTGTAGAGGGATAAGCTTTATTTTAGGGCTGTCACACTGTAGAGGGATCAGCTTTATTCTCATTTTTGCACAAAGAATAACTAGAAGCAATGGGATGAAAATGAATGGGATGAGACACAGATTAGGTTTTAGAGAAAACGTTTTGGCAGTGAGGGTGATCAATGAGTGGAACAGGTGGCCACGGGAGGTGGCGAGTTCTCCTTTAATGGAAGTCTTCAGACAGAGGGTAGGCAGCCTCATTTAGCGGTCGACACCATTACATCACACATGCTGACATGGCCAGTTACAGTTAAAGAATCTACTGCTGTACAATGTATACGGTCTTGACATATCTATTATATAATCACGAATGGGATTTTTGCCCCTTTTGAGACCGCACTCGCTGCGAGTCAATGTCGTCATGTGGATACGAACGAAGCATTGGCCGCGCAGCGGCCATTGCGAGCAGCTCTAAGGCGACTCGCTATGCCCGCGCAGCGGGCATGGCGAGTCGCCTTAGCAGCGCGAAGCATTGGCCGCGAAGCGGCCATTGCGAGTCACAGACTCGCTCTGCTAGAATCCCGATGTATTGTGCATCGGGCACCCATCTAGTACCTTATAACCACCAGTGTTACAGTAACTGACGAAGGTCGATCATCGATCATGTTTGTGTGAACACTTATTTGATAGACAGCAATTAAAAAGAATTTGTTGAAGGGAGTGCCTTGTCTTTTACAAGTTCAAACAGAGGGTGGACAGACATCTCTCTGGGATGCTTTAGTGAATTCTGCTTTGAGCAGGAGGTTGAACATGATTACCCAGGAGGTCCCTTCACACGATGACCTAGGAGGTCCCTTCACACGATGACCTAGGAGGTCCCTTCACACGATGACCTAGGAGGTCCCTTCACACGATGACCTAGGAGGTCCCTTCACACGATGACCAAGGAGGTCCCTTCACACGATGACCTAGGAGGTCCCTTCACACGATGACCAAGGAGGTCCCGTCACACGATGACCTAGGAGGTCCCTTCACACGATGACCAAGGAGGTCCCTTCACACGATGACCCAGGAGGTCCCTTCACACGATGACCTAGGAGGACTCTTCACACGATGACCTAGGAGGTTCCTTCACACGATGACCTAGGAGGTCCCGTCACACGATGACCTAGGAAGTCCCTTCAGACAATGACCTAGGAGGTCCCTTCAGACAATGATCCAGGGGGTTCTCTTCACACTATGACCCAGTAAGTCTTAGTCGGTAAATAGGATAGCGGGTACTCGGATACCGAGACAGGTGGTTACTTGCGTGGGGATGACTGCTGGTCAGTTCCCGGTTCCATGCCCTGGACCCTCAATGGCGGGTGGGGATGATGATGATGGGGGGAATTTGTAACGTGACGCCACCTGTGGTAACTGGTAATAGGGTTACCAGTGCTGCGGCCGGCCGCTGAGGTGATGTAAATGCAGCTTTGGTAGTACAGCTCCCCACAGGTGGAGCTTTACCTCAGGGCAGCGGGGTGGATGAGGGGAATAGTAGTAGTGGTTCTGCTGTGAACGCTGCAGGTGGTGGCGGTGATGCAGGCACACACACATAATAGTCTCTGTTTCGGCACCTTTTTACTGATGTTCGGTAACAGGCACGGTCCAGGAGGGTAACAAGGTTATTGGTGCAGTTTGGGACGTTCACCTTGGAGAGTTGTGAGGCCTCCTCTGTCACTGTGTGCGGTGATTGGGGTAAGTCCTGCCTGTAGCTGAACCTGCTGCTCTTTCTCTCCCTCTCAGGGTGCTACTCCACAATCAACAATGAGGACCTTGCTGTGGGGATCCCTATTCTCCTTTGGGCCCCTGGTCCTATGCTTGGTCAGGTTTGGTATCTTATTTTCTTTACTTCAGGGGGAATAGATCCTCTTGGTCTGTCCAGTTTTCACTGCTACCACTAGATTAATAGCAGCTTTGGACTCCAGTGTCCAGGTGAGATAAAGGGATCTCAGATCTGTTCCCTTCTTCTGTCTTCCTACCTCTTCCACTGGCCTCTGTCCCTCTCTCTAGGGCACTGCACAGCTGGGTCAGGTTTCCTGGCTCTGGGCCTGGCTTGGTCCAAGCAACCAGCTCCTTACAGTCCTTCAACTTTACTGTCTACTGACTACTGGCTCACTCCTCCCCTCAGGCCTGGATCTTTATAGGGGATCTGGCTTAAGGACAGCCAGAGGAGCTCCCCCTCCAGGTCTGGGGTGGAAGGTGTTGTGTGCCGTGTGTACCAAGGTGTACATCCTTCCCTACACCGGTGGGTCCTGTGGCAATCCCTCACAGGGGTTCCACAGGTCCCTTAACATGAGGTCCAGGAGGTCCTTTCACAGGACCCAGGAGTTCTCTTCACATGATGACCAGAGGTCCTTCACATGAATGACCAGGAGGTCCCTTCACACAATGACCCAGAGGTCCCTTCACAGATGACCCAGGAGGTCCCTTCACAGATGACCCAGGAGGTCCCTTCACATGATGACCCTAGAGGTCCCTTCACATGTTGACCCATGAGGTCTCTTCACCGATGATCCAGGATGTTCCTTCACACAATGATCCAGGAGGGCCCTCACTCCAATGACCCAGGAGGTCCTTCACATGATGACCCAAAAGGTCCCTCACACGATGACCCAGGAGGTCCCTTCACATGATGAGCCAGGAGGTACCTTCACACAATCACCCAGGATATCCCTTCACACAATGACCCAGGAGGTCTCTTCACACAATGACCCGGGTGGTTCCTTCACACGATGACCCGGGAAGTCCCTTCACAAGATGATCCAGGAGGTCCCTTCACACGGTGACCAGGAAATACCTTAAACAATGACCCAGGAGGTCCTTTCACATGATGACCCAGGAGTTCTCTTCACACGATGACCCAGGAGATGCCATCACATGATGACCCTAGAGGTGCCTTCACATGATGACCCAGGAGGTCCATTCACAGAATGACAAAGGAGGTTCCTTCACAAAATTACCTGGAGGTCCCTTCATATGATGACCCAGAGGTCTCTTCACACGATGACCCAGTAGGTTCCTTAACAGATGACCAAGAGGTGCCTTCACATGATGACCAGGAGGTCTCTTCACACGAATGACCCAGTAGGTTCCTTAACATGATGACCCAAGAGGTGCCTTCACATGATGACCCGGAGGTCTCTTGACACGATGACCAGTAGGTCCTCTTGACCAAGAGGTCCCTTCACATGATGACCCAGGAGGGTCTTTCACACAATGACCCAGAAGGTCCTTTCACACAAAACCCAGGAGGTCCCTTTACATGATGACCCAGGAGGTTCTCTTCACATAATGAACCTAGAGGTCCCTTCACAGGGTGACGCAGGATGTTCCTTCACACAATGACACTGGAGGTTCCTTCACACAATACCAAGAGGTCCCTTCACACGATGATCAGAGGTCTTCACGTGATGACTAAGGTGCCTTCACACGATGACCCAGGAGGTCCTTCACACAAGCCAGTTCAACCGTGAGGAAGTCCTTTAAAATATCAGGAGGTCCTTCAACACTCACGGACTTACCATCCAGGAGGTCTCTTCACACATGACTCAGGAGGTCTCTTCACACATGACCAAGTTGGAGGAGTCCCTTCACATGATGACCCAGGAGGTCCCTTCACACATGAACCAGAGGTCCTTCACACGATGACCCAGGAGGTCCCTTCACACGATGACCCAGGAGGTTCTTCACACGATGATCCAGAGGTTCCTTCACATGATGACCCAGGAGGTCTCTTCACACGATGACCAGGAGGTCTCTTCAAACGATGACCCAGGAGGTCCCTTCACACGATGATCCAGAGGTTCCCTTCACATGATGACCAGGAGTCCCTTCACACGATGACCCAGGAGGTTCTTCACACGATGACCGGGAGGTCTCTCACACGATGACCCAGGAGATCTCTTCACACGATGACCAGGAGGTCCCTTCACACGATGACCCAGGAGTCCCTTCACACGATGACCCAGGAGGTCCTTTCACACGATGACCCAGGAGGTCCTTCACACGATGACCCAGGAGGTCCCTTCACACGATGACCCAGGAGGTCTCTTCACACGATGATCCAGAAGTTCCCTTCACATGATGACCCAGGAGGTCCCTTCACACGATGACCCAGGAGGTCCCTTCACACGATGACCCAGGAGGTCTACCAACTCTTCATTTGTATGATTCTATGACATCCGAAGGGAATATTTACAGTTCAAACACCACAAAACATTCCAGTCTTCATTATTCTACAATATAAAAATAAAAGAACCCCAGAGGATATAGACATTGATTAAAATAAGGAAAAAGTGTATTATTCTTCTCTAGAACAATAGACAACGTGCCGGCTTCACTCCCACCACCAATGCTTGGCTCAATCGATTTTTCTTTTCAAGAATCTTTTTCCTCTTTTATTTCCAGAGGGAAAAATGGCAAAACACAATTCATCTGAAGTCAGAGAGAGCCGAGGCGAGGATTGTTCTTCTCCCCGGGTCTTCGTAGAGGCACCGTGTGACGATGAATGCCCTTTGTACAGGGGACCTTACTCGGGGATTTTGGGCTGTGTGACCCATTTTTTACTCGTTGTAAATAAGTGATGGCAGAGACATAAATAAGTCATCGCACCGGACGGCCGGGCCGTTGTGTCTGTTACAATGTAACCTTCAGTATAAATCATTTTAGTTTTTGGTCACAAAATCAATCCAATTAGTTCTGTAAATTAATGCGCTGCGGAATTGATGGGGTTGTTCAGATGCTTTTTATGGGATCTGTGTTGTAGGATATATAAATCACCAGCTGGCCTGTCACATATCAGCAAGTCCACGCATTTCAGGCCCCCGGACAGATGCAGGTAGGAAGGTCTATTAAGCCTCCTATGCACGGAACCAGATGTCTCTACAGTATCCAAAGTGCTGAAATCATATAGGAACAAGTCTGAGGAGTTGTAGTCTTCTGTGTCTTAGTGAAAGAGCTGCTTTATATCTAAGGAACAGCCAAGATCAATTACATCAAGACAAGATAACAGAGTACGGGACAATCCAACTGTCCAACTGATTATCTGTGATCTATTCTTGATGCTGCTGTAACTTAAACTGTGTGAAATTCCCTCTAGTGCTGCATGAGTTAATGCCAGTTTAATTGCCATGTGTGAGTCTCCACCCCTAGCCTTTATCTAGCCTCTCCTTCAACCAGGTGGTGCTGCTGATAGAGTTTTACTCTATACCTGGAAGCCATGCTGTGCAGACCTGCTGAGAACTTTGCTGTACCCTGGATCAGAGGAGGGAGGTGAGGAGGAATAGCGCAGGGCTGCTGGAGGAGTTGGGGAAAGGCTGGAGACCCGAACCTTCTCACCATTAGAGATATTTTTTGGGGTCAGGGCTATTTAGGGTTCCCAGTTAAGGGACACACTAGCTTTCCCTGGTCACCCTGCCCTTAACTGCCATTCCCTCACCAGCATTTCCACTACACCGTGACACCAACATAGGTAAGATGGATATTTTCAAGACACAAATGAAACAATTCTGCTTAATTCAATTAAACTTTTGGAAAATTAATATGTATCACATGACACATTATTATGGTAAATAAGTAGTTTCTAAAATTCCTGTTGAGGTCTAGAAGGTTGTAGTACAGAGGCCCCAATTGATAGTTTCATAGTCTTTAAGGTAAACTTAGAAGGAGCCAACCAGCAGGATTTGAGGTTATAAAGTGAAGCCAGGGCCTTACCAGTACTGCAATGATGAATGCAGTCATACATTTACTTCCCATGTTTAATTGCAGAGAAAAGTGTCATACAACTCCTGGAAAACAGGGCAGCAGATGATTGAAGTGTGCAGCACCGCCTCACTGTTTGTTTTTGTTCTACTTTTTACTCCCCTGTGGGCATGTCTTTTGGCTGTAAACCAAACCCTCCCCCTCCTTTTTATCTTTACTTTCAGATTCTGGCTTCTGTGCACTGTCATTATACTGCAGCCACAGAGTGCCTGACAAAACTGAAGGTAGAGATGAAAGGGAGGCGGGAGGGTTTGGCTTACAGCTGAAAGGCACGCCCCAAGAGGAGGAATGAAATATCAACCTCACATAGTGACACAGTGCTGCACACATCAATCATCTGCTGCGCTGTTCTTCAGAAGTTTTATAACACTTTTCTCTGCAATCAATGGAATCATTCAAGTAAATGTAATGATTGCACTCAGTATCCCAGGGCCTGTAAGAAACTGGCTTCATTTTATAGCCCTAAACCCTGCCGCCCATAAACCTTCATTTTTGCAATCTAAATGACCCCAAGTTTAATTATTTGTCTTGGTACTGTAGTTACACAACCCTCTAATAACCTGTCTTGGTATTGTAGTTACCCAACCCTCTAATAACCTGTCTTGGTATTGCAGACCCCTCAGTCCTCTAATAACCTGTCTTGGTATTGTAGTTACCCAACCCTCTAATAACCTGTCTTGGTATTGCAGACCCCTCAGTCCTCTAATAACCTGTCTTGGTATTGTAGTTACCCAACCCTCTAATAACCTGTCTTGGTATTGCAGACCCCTCAGTCCTCTAATAACCTGTCTTGGTATTGCAGACCCCTCAGTCCTCTAATAACCTGTCTTGGTATTGTAGACCCCCCAGTCCTCTAATAACCTGTCTTGGTATTGCAGACCCCTCAGTCCTCTAATAACCTGTCTTGGTATTGTAGACCCCCCAGTCCTCTAATAACCTGTCTTGGTATTGCAGACCCCTCAGTCCTCTAATAACCTGTCTTGGTATTGCAGACCCCCAGTCCTCTAATAACCTGTCTTGGTATTGCAGACCCCTCAGTCCTCTAATAACCTGTCTTGGTATTGCAGACCCCTCAGTCCTCTAATAACCTGTCTTGGTATTGCAGACCCCTCAGTCCTCTAATAACCTGTCTTGGTATTGCAGACCCCTCAGTCCTCTAATAACCTGTCTTGGTATTGCAGACCCCTCAGTCCTCTAATAACCTGTCTTGGTATTGCAGACTCCCCAGTCCTCTAATAACCTGTCTTGGTATTGCAGACCCCCCAGTCCTCTAATAACCTGTCTTGGTATTGCAGACCCCTCAGTCCTCTAATAACCTGTCTTGGTATTGCAGACCCCTCAGTCCTCTAATAACCTGTCTTGGTATTGCAGACCCCTCAGTCCTCTAATAACTTGTCTTGGTATTGCAGACTCCCCAGTCCTCTAATAACCTGTCTTGGTATTGCAGACCCCCCAGTCCTCTAATAACCTGTCTTGGTATTGCAGACTCCCCAGTCCTCTAATAACCTGTCTTGGTATTGCAGACCCCCCAGTCCTCTAATAACCTGTCTTGGTATTGCAGACCCCCCAGTCCTCTAATAACCTGTCTTGGTATTGCAGACCCTCAGTCCTCTAATAACCTGTCTTGGTATTGCAGACCCCCCAGTCCTCTAATAACCTGTCTTGGTATTGCAGACCCCTCAGTCCTCTAATAACCTGTCTTGGTATTGCAGACCCCTCAGTCCTCTAATAACCTGTCTTGGTATTGCAGACCCCTCAGTCCTCTAATAACCTGTCTTGGTATTGCAGACCCCTCAGTCCTCTAATAACCTGTCTTGGTATTGCAGACCCCTCAGTCCTCTAATAACCTGTCTTGGTATTCCAGTCACCCAGGCCCATAATAGCCTGTCTTGGTATTGCAGACCCCCCAGTCCTCTAATAACCTGTCTTGGTATTGTAGACCATTCAGTCCTCTAATAACCTGTCTTGGTATTGCAGACCCCTCAGTCCTCTAATAACCTGTCTTGGTATTGCAGACCCCTCAGTGCTCTAATAACCTGTCTTGGTATTGCAGACCCCCCTTTCCTCTAATAACCTGTCTTGGTATTGAAGACCCCTCAGTCCTCTAATAACCTGTCTTGTTATTGCAGACCCCCCTTTCCTCTAATAACCTGTCTTGGTATTGTAGACCCCTCAGTCCTCTAATAACCTGTCTTGGTATTGTAGACCCCTCAGTCCTCTAATAACCTGTCTTGTTATTGCAGACCCCCTCTTCCTCTAATAACCTGTCTTGGTATTGCAGACCCCTCAGTCCTCTAATAACCTGTCTTGGTATTGCAGGCCCCTCAGTCCTCTAATAACCTGTCTTGGTATTGCAGACCCTCAGTCCTCTAATAACCTGTCTTGGTATTGCAGACCCCTCAGTCCTCTAATAACCTGTCTTGTATTGCAGACCCCTCAGTCCTCTAATAACCTGTCTTGTTATTGCAGACCCTCAGTCCTCTAATGACCTGTCTTGGTATTGCAGACCCCCCTTTCCTCTAATAACCTGTCTTGGTATTGCAGACCCCTCAGTCCTCTAATAACCTGTCTTGGTATTGCAGACCCCTCAGTCCTCTAATAACCTGTCTTGGTATTACAGACCCCTCAGTCCTCTAATAACCTGTCTTGGTATTACAGACCCCTCAGTCCTCTAATAACCTGTCTTGGTATTGCAGACCCCTCAGTCCTCTAATAACCTGTCTTGGTATTGCAGACCCCTCAGTCCTCTAATAACCTGTCTTGGTATTGCAGACCCCTTAGTCCTCTAATGACTTTTGTCGCTCTTGTCTGGTCCCCTCTAGTTCAGCTATGTCTTACTTATACTCGGAGATATACAAAAATACTAGAAAAAGCAGCATCAAAACTTACCATCATTGCCTATAGACAAAACCAATACTGCACTTGTAGGACGCAGTCAGACCACACTTGTGTAGCAAGCCAGATGCAGGCTGTAAATCACCTCAACCAAGGTATGGGAGGCGACTTGCCATGCACACTAAGGGCCTTATACTCCAGAGACCAGAATTGTACACAGTATTCTAAGTGTGGTCGCACTAGTGACTTGTATAGAGGTAAAATTATGTTCTCCTCATGAGCATCTATGTTTCTTTTAATGCATCCCATTATTTTATTTGCCTTTGCAGCAGCTGCCTGACACTGGCCACTAAATGTAGTTTGTCATCTACCCATACACCCAGGTCTTTTTCAGTGACAGTTTTGCCCAGTGTTTTACAATTAAGCACATAATTATACCTTTTGTTTCCTCTGCCCAAGTGCATGACTTTACATTTATCCCCATTAAAGCTCATTTGCCATTTAGCAGCCCAAGCTTCTAGTTTACATAAATCCTCCTGTAATATAAAATTTTCCTCCCCTGTATTGATTACCCTGCTGAGTTTAGTGTCATTTGCAAGTATTGTAAGCTCTCATGGTCACTGAGGTCCTCTCTCTCTCCTGTAAAGTGTAAGCTCTTATGGTAAATGGGATTCTACCTCATTCTCCTGTAGAGTGTAAGCTCTTATGGTCACTGAGGTCATCTCTCTCTCCCTCTCTTCTCTCTCTCTCTCTCTCTCCTGTAGAGTGTAAGCTCTAATGGTAAATGGGGTTCTCCCTCATTTGCCTGTGGATTGTAAGATTTTGTGGTTACTGAGTTCCTCCCTCTCTCTCTTTCTCTCCCTCCCTGGAGTGTAAGCTCTTATGATCAGTGTGGGGTCCTCTCTCTCTTCTGTAGAGTGTAGGCTCTTATGGTCACTGAGGTCTTTTCTCTCTTCTGTAAAGTGTAAGCTCTTATGGTCAGAATGGTCCTCTCTCTCCTGTAGAGTGTCAGTTCTTATGGTCAGTGAGGTCCCTCACCTGTGGAATGTAAGCTCTTATGGTCACAGAAGTCTTCTCTCTCTTCTGTAGAGTGTAAGCTCTTATGGTCGGTGGGGTCCTCTATCTCCTGCAAAGTGTAAGCCCATAATGTCAGGGGTTCCTCTTTCTCCTGTAGAGTGCAAGCTATTATGGTTAGTGGGGTCTCCCCCCCCCCCCCCCCCCCCTCGCTCTCTCTCTCTCTTTCTCTCTCCTGTTGAATGTAAGCTCTTATACTTAACTGGATCCTATGTCTTGCATAGTGTAAGCTCTTATAGTCAGAAGGGTCCTCTCTTTCTCTCCTGTAAAGTGTAAGCTCTTATGGTCAGTGGGGTCCTCTCTCTTCTGTAGATTGTAAGGTCTTATGGTCAGTAGTGTCCTATTCTTTTCCTGTAAAGTGTAAGCTCTTCTGGTCAGTAGTCCTCTCTTTCTTTCTCTCTCTCCTCATAGAGTGTAAGCTCTTATGGTCTGGGAGGTCCTCTTACTCTTCTGTACAGTGTAAGCTCTTATGGTCAGTGAGGTCCCCTCTCCCCTGTAGATTGTAAGCTCTTATGATCAGCGAGGTCCTCACTCTGCCTCCAATACCCACCTATATTTTCTGAGCTATTACAAGCTTTCAAGACTTGAAATCCACTCAAATTTTTCACCTCAACTGTATTTTGGGGTAATATTCTACAAAATCAACGAATTTGAATGTTAAAGGATTGGCTCATCTGTAGTAGTTTATTTTCCCAGTTTTCAAACAGAGAACAGACAGAACTTTCCTAGTCCAAGTCCCAGCGCATTAGAGGCCTGAGCGGCAGCTCGGCTTATAGAGAGCCGGTCCTGTCTATAAGCCCAAATCCAAAGCAATCTCTGCAAAACGTCAAACCATGAAGAGTCAATGTCCTCTAATACCAGAGAATCATTGTATTACAAATAATTTGATTATCAAGAAAGTTCTGTAAAGAATAAAGTGGAGCAGGGCGCCGGTGTGCAGCCTGCGGGTTATCTGATGGTATGTGTGCTGTGTGCACGTATGTGGATGTAGGTTGTATATTACAGGCTATGTGTGTAGTTGGGGGGGTTACATCTAGTAAAACAAGCGCAACCACCAGATCCGCGTCCCAGAAGGAGCTTTGAACATGTACAAAACAAGATCTAGCGATCAATACCTGCGTTACTCCTGAACGCCCTCGTTTATTGACCGGTCTCAGCTGTGTCTAAAGAATATTCTATGTGAACGCTATATTTAATATACTGCTCCTATGAAGAGGAGGGGGAGAACCTCCGTACCAGAGCTTGAAACAGCAACATATCATAAAATATACATTTCACTTTAAAGGGCCAAACATTATGAGAAAGAGACAAACTGCTGGTGTTATTGTTCTAAATTTCCTGTTATTTTATCTTATTCTGAAGTGGCTGATAACAGAAACTAATAGCGGGTGATTGCATAACAAATAGAGATATGAGGGAGTCTGGGATGAGAGACATTTTCCATCAATGAAATTAATTTTAATCAATAGATCTTGGAATAATAATATTTTCCACAATTGGATGTTTAATACAAATGTTCCTGTGCTGAGATAATCTTATATATGTGTCCCTGCTATGTACTGTGTAATGGATGTGTCTGACCATACAGTGACATGGTCTGATCATACCACATCTCCTGTACTGAGATAATCTTATATATGTGTCCCTGCTATGTACTGTGTGATAGATGTGTCTCACTGTACGGGGACATGGTCTGATCACACCACATCTCCTGTGCTGAGGTAATCTTATATATGTGTCCCTGCTATGTACTGTGTAATGGATGTGTCTGACCATACAGTGACATGGTCTGATCCTACCACATCTCCTGTGCTGAGATAATCTTATATATGTGTACCTGCTATGTACTGTGTAATGGATGTGTCTGACCCTACAGGGACATGGTCTGATCATACCACATCTCCTGTGCTGAGATAATCTTATATATGTGTCCCTGCTATGTACTGTGTAATGGATGTGTCTGACTGTACAGGGATATGGTCTGATCATACCACATCTCCTGTGCTGAGATAAGGCCAGGATCACATTTGCGGTTGGACCCTGGCCTGCCGGATTCCGGTTTCAACTTAGCAATTTTTCCATCACCGCATAGCGTTACCGCTATGCGGTGCTTTAAAACGCTGCCCTTAGTTACCCGGTGTTTACCTGCACGACCTGTCACACAGGCATCGTCTCGGAGGGCGTTTTACAGCGCCGCACAGGAAACCGTGTCTGCAACGTTTCCTGTGCGGCGCTGTAAACCGCACTCCGAGCCGCTGCCTGTGTGACAGGTCGTGCAGGTAAACACCGGGTAACTAAGGGCAGCGTTTTAAAGCACCGCATAGCGGTAACGCTATGCGGTGATGGAAAAATTGCTAAGTTGAAACCGGAATCCGGCAGGCCAGGGTCCAACCGCAAATGTGACCCTGGCCATAATCTTATATATGTGTCCCTGCTATGTACTGTGTAATGGATGTGTCTGACCATACAGGGACATGGTCTGATCATACCACATCTCCTGTGCTGAGATAATCTTATATATGTGTCCCTGCTATGTACTGTGTAATGGATGTGTCTGACCATACAGGGACATGGTCTGATCATACCACATCTCCTGTGCTGAGATAATCTAAGGGTATGTGCACATCAGTCGTTTTGTGGGCTGTTTTTTAGCGTTTTCCGTCGGCAGTTTCCGCTGAGTTTTATGTTAATTTATGTTAATCCTAGCCACCGGTTGGATTAACATGCTAGTCAATGGAGTTTAGAAAACGCTGTGTACATTAGAACGTTTTTTTTCTGGTCGTTTTCAGTTTATTCACCGGTTTTCCACCGGTTTTCAAAGATAGAGCAAGTGACTTATTTTCAGCGTTTTTCCAGCGGGTCCAGCTGAACAAGTGCAACAAAGACCAGTCTGGAACTCGCTAAGAAAAACGCCGGGGAAATCGCCAAGAACACGCTGTACAAACGCTAATAACCCGATCGCAAATCGTTAGCTAAACGCTAACAAAACGAGGGACACTGCTGAGTTCAGAAAACTCAGTTTCTGCCATTCGCCACCGGTTCCCGGTCGGTCTGCAAAGATGCAGAAACGACTGATGTGCACATACCCTTAGGCTAGGGTCACATTTACGTTTTGACCCTAGCCTACTGGATTGTTACCGCTATGCGGTGCTGGATAAAGATGCCCCTAGTAACCCGATATTTACCTGTCCAACCAGTCACACAGGCAGCTGCTGGGAGTGCGCTCTACAGCGCCGCACAGGAAACGCTGCAGACAGCGTTTCCTGTGTGGCGCTGGTAAGCGCACTCCCAGCAGCTTCCTGTGTGACTGGTTGGACAGGTAAATATCGGGTTACTAGGGGCATCTTTATCCAGCACCGCATAGCGTTAATGCTATGCGGTGCTGGGAAAAGTACTAAGTTTAAACTGCAATACGGTAGGCTAGGGTCAAAACATAAATGTGACCCTAGCCCAATATATGTGTCCCTGCTATGTACTGTGTAATGGATATGTCTGACCGTACAGAGACATGGTCGGTCTGATCATACCACATCTCCTGTGCTGAGATAATTGTGGCACCCCACTGGTCGGGACACTACGTAGGGGTACTGCACCCAAAAAAGAGTGTGTAGTATCCCTGTGACTAGGGAATTGGGATGCCATACAAAGAACCCTCACACAACACATCCACACACTCCCTAGGTAGGGAACCATGGGTGGACCTGCTTCAGGGAAGACCCAGTCCCATGAGAGAAGTGAAAGGGTACAAAAGTGTGTGGGTGGGAGGAGAGTGAGGCCTGAATCCAGACCTGGTACATCTACTGACAAGAGGGACCTGTCCCGGAACAGAGGACCGGCTCTGAGCACGGTGCGGGGGTCTATCCCCGAGACGTTGAACGACCAAGCTTCTAGAGGAAGTCGCGGCCGACCCCCAGCGCATCCAGAAAATGGCACTGTATAGGGTCTGGGGGACCCGAAGAAGAGTCCTCCGCAGATAGATTGTGCTGCTCCACCATCATCCCGGAGGTCGGTCCCACAGTGGCAGTAAAATTACAGGAACTTTAGGTGGCATCACAAAACACCTTTATTTTATTTTTATTGACTCTTTTCACCAGGGCTACGTTACCGGACACAGACCCCGTGACATCCCCTGTGAACTACAACGCCTGGGACTGGGTACCCTAAGGGCCTGGGGTGGGTCAGCGTTTGGCGTCCCATACAGGATCCTGTGCCCGGTAAAACCGGGTACTGTGCGCCTTAAACTTTGTGTTAAACCAAACTTTTTTGTTGAGCCCCAAAATGGCGGGGTCAGAGACTTAACGCCATGTGTATGCCTGGGGGCATGCCTCAGCTCCTCATCATGGGAGGGTCCTGCCAGAGGTCCAAGAATCCATACCCGCCTGAGTTGCCAAGAATGATCCAAGGGGGCGGGACTGAGATTAAAGTACTCCCGCCAGAACTTATAAATGGCGGAAGGAAGGGCGAGGCAAGAAGAAGTCGACGAAGCATGGGTGCGGTCCACGGGTCTATAGCAATGGTGGCAACTAACCAAGGAAACCCGGAACGCAAGATGAAGGAAGTAGGCAGCCCTGGAACTGCTGAGAAGGGTGCCACCTCGCTCCTGTCGCGCAGAGGAGAAGCCGAGGTTTGGGAAGCTGCCCTGGGTGACCTACGGACCCAGTTAAATGACACCCTGGACTGGGTCTTTAGGCGCTGGAGCGCCGACACATACCTTGCCCTGGCCCAGCGAGCAGAGCATAGAGAATCCAGCGACTCAGAGCTGGAACTAACTGTGAGAGACCAGGCCATGGGTGAGCCTGAGCTTGCCAGTAGCAACCAGCAGCCGAACCCGCAACCCATCCAGGAGAAGGAAGTTGAGGCATCTGGGCCCCGCACCGAGCCAGATGTCCCCGGGGGGCCTGCCCCTGATGAGTCAACCGGAGCAGAGCCGGAAGACCTGGAGGAGCCAGCTAAGCTTGAGGGGGACGTCCTGGAGGTCCCCACGGGAGAGTCCGATGTGGTGGTGGAGGCCTAGATTGAGGAGCCATCCAGCCAGCCGGATCCAGTTGAGGAGGAACGCGAGGAGGACGAGACCGACAGCGACGCAGAAGTCGGGTCAGCCGGGACCCACGCTCTGTAGTGGGATCGTCGCCAGCATCGACAGGTTGGACGGGTCGGGGCCTCCTCCATACCCGGGGCGCAGGACCGTGCACCAGTTTCAGCCTGACTATATCCATCAGAGGTTCCTTGCTGTCCAGGTGGAGAGGCAGTGCCGCCGCAAGCGTTGGTGGGCCCAGGAACAAGAGAACCTTCTGGCAAGGACCCGAGCCCAAGGGATGCCACCAGTTTCGCAAGAAGATCATAAAACAGGTACTGTGGGGGTATTTAATTTGGACAACGGGTGGGGTTTTATCCATGAGCCGGGGCTCTTGGAGGAGATTTTTGTTAACAGACGAGACGTTGAAGAACACCTCCCTAAAGGGCACCCAGACAGAGATCTTTACCGACACGATAAGGTGAACTATGAGCAATACCTTGGTCCCAGGGGGTGGTATGCTCTGCGGGTTTATAAAGTGGTAAAATAACAAGAAGATAAACCCGGTGTATATAGTTGTATTTGAATGCTGCTTTATGATGCTGATAGACAATTTGTGAACTGTTTACTATGTTGAGCCTGGACTGAAAACCGTTAAGCGATGGACTCAGTGTATGTGTGTGCTATTAACACAGCCCTGTGGTGAAAAGGACACTGTGAGAGTGACGGACACTACCACCGGGACTGTATTGAAACCCAACCCCATTTTTGGCCGGTATTGTGTGCAGTTTTTGATTTTTCTATTGGTCCCGTTGACCCGGAAACGTTAAAAGTAAAAGTACCTCCAGTAAGGGATGCAAAGCATTGCGCAATGTTGATGTTTGCATGTTAATAAAAATGTAAATTTTACTCTATAAGTACGGGTCAGGGGCATTCATGGACGAGTGCATTTAGCCAAGGGGATATGTGGCCCCCCCAATGGTCGGTACGCCACGTAGGGGTACTGCACCCATAAAAAAGTGTGTAATATCCATGTAACTAGGGAATTGAGATGCCAAACAAAGGATCCTCACACAACACATTCACACACACCCTATGTAGGGGACCGTGGGGGGGACCCGCTTCCGAAAGGACCCAGTCCCATGGGAGAAGTGACCGGGTAGAAAAGTTTGTGGGTGGGAGGAGAGTGAGGCCAGGCAGCACAGAGCTCCTTTGGGGAGTGAGAAGTGCGGGATGGCGGAGAGGCTGTCAGTACAAAAGGGGATCCTAAGGACTCCAGGTAGTGCAGTGCACCTGAATCCAGACCCAGTACGCCTACCGACCAGAGGAATCTGTCCCGGAACAGGGAACCAGGTCTGAGAGCAGTGCGGGTGTCTATACCCAAGCCGTTGAACCGGAGGCCCGAGCTTCTAGAGGAAGGCGCGGCCGACCACAGCGCATCCAGAAAAAGGCACTGAATAGGGTGTGGGAGACCCGAAGAAGAGTCCTCCGCAGATAGATCCATGGGAGCCGGCTCGAGGCTCTGCGCGCGGCAGCACTGAAGGAGACAGGAGAGAGCACAGGAAGGGACCGAATATGTACAGCAGGCATTCCTCTGAGGGTCCTGAGTAAATCATCCTGATTCTTTGTGACTACCCAGGCCAGGCAGACCCGAAAAGACTGTGTTATCAAAGAACTGCCAGTAAACTTGTACAGAGTAAAAAGACTGTCTGGCGTCCTTTACTATCTCCACCTGAGGAGCCGCCAACCGCAGCAGGGAAGAGGACAAGTGATCAGGCCTGGTGTAACTGCGTCCCTTTGGGAAACCACACACTTCCACTACTTTCCTGAGGATCCCGCTCCACCTACAGGGAGTGTAACCATCTTGCTGCTCCATCATCATCCTAGAGGTCTGTCCTGCAGCGTCGGTAACATTACAGGAACTGTAGGTGGTGTCACGAAACACCTTTAATTTATTTTTATTGACTCTTTTCAGTGACCACCAGGGTCCGTGACATCCCCCGTGAACTACAACTCCCGGGACTGGGTACCCCAAGGCCCTGGGGTGGGTCATAATCTTATATATGTGTCCCTGCTTTGTACTGTGTAATGGATGTGTCTGACCGTACAGGGATGCAGTCTGATCATACCACATCTCCTGTGCTGAGATAATTTTATATATGTGTCCATTCTATGCACTGTGTAATGGATGTATCTGACCGTACAAGGACATGGTCTGATTATACCACATCTCCTGTGCTGGGATAATCTTATATATGTGTCCCTGCTATGTACTGTGTAATGGAGGTGTCTGACCATACAGGGACATGGTATGATCATACCACATCTCCTGTGCTGAGATAATTTTATATATGTGTCCATTCTATGCACTGTGTAATGGATGTATCTGACCGTACAAGGACATGGTCTGATTATACCACATCTCCTGTGCCGGGATAATCTTATATATGTGTCCCTGCTATGTACTGTGTAATGGATGTGTCTGATCATACAGGGACATGGTCTGATCATACCACATCTCCTGTGCTGAGATAATCTTATATATGTGTCCCTGCTATGTACTGTGTAATGGATGTGTCTGACCGTACAGGGACATGGTCTGATCACACCACATCTCACTTTGCAAAAATGGTGATTGACACCCTCTGGCAGCAGGTTGTCCAGATGAAGGCCTAAGGGGTCACCTTATCAGCCATAGCAACAGACGTTTGTTCCAAGTCTTTGATTTCTAGAATATTGCATATTTACAACATTGAAAGTTTTCAAGTCCCCCGAGAAGGCCTTGAAAGGTAAATGCAAGAGAGGACAGGATAATGTGGAAAATCTCCATTGTTTCAACACTGCAGCTGGAATAGCTCACCAGTTCAGCACTGAACAGGGTAAGGATCTTTCTTGTCATACAGTGTCAGGACTTTTAAGAGCATTTGGACTGAAAGCCCACTCTGCAGTGGCCACGCCTCTCATTAACAGAAAGAATCAAAAGTCTAGACTCCCCTTTGGTGAGGAGCATGTTGTGTGGACAGAGGAGAAGTGCACCACAGTTCATTTTAGTGATGAAAGCAAGTTTAATTAATTTGGATCTGATGGGAAACATTATGTCCTTCAACAAACTGGAGAAAGTATTCAGGTTTTGTGACGTTGCCGCGACCTCGCCAGCGATATCGCTGCGTGTGACACATAGCAGTGAGCGGCCCCCCGCTGGGAGATCGCTGATGGTTACGGAATGTCCTGGACTATTTTTTCATCGTTGGTCTCCCGCTGGCCATGCTGCATTGGTGTGTGTGACAGGGGAAACGACCAATGATCTTCTTGATACGCCCATGACAGTGACAGATCCCTACGACCATCGGGGGTCGCCGCAACGGTGAGTAGATCTGCCTGTGTGGCATCCCACCAGCGACCACTTAGCGACATTCCAGTGATCCCTGCCAGGTCGTATCCTTGTCAGGATCGCTGGAATGTCGCTAAGTGTAATTGGGCCTTTAGGCTGCATTCACACTGGTGACTCCTGTGTAGTCTGTGATCTATTAGTATACACAAGTCTTTTCACACGTGTTGTTGCCTTGTCTGCTTTCTTACTGACAAATTTGCAAATCCGTGTCCATCTGTTTTGAAATGGATGGACACAGATTCGTTATGGCCTCCCATGGTATTCTATGGGCACGGATTGATCCTAAAGTGGTCATCCGTGTGTCTTTGTTTTGTCATGGATCCGCATTTTTCATGTATCCAGAAATCACGGACACCAACGGACAGACATGGATCCATATCTTTATGTGTAAAATAACATGGGCTCTATGGAGGTTGGATCCATATGGATCCATAAAAAACATCCGTTCTGCTGTACTGAGCATGCTCCAAAGCAAGGTACAGCTTCTCCCACCCTTATCTCTGGTGACTGATGATGGATCTATTAAAAAAAAAACGTTCCATTGACATCCATTTGACCAGATCCGTGCCTGTCTATGTGGTTACATTGAACTATATGGATTTCAAAATAGCCAGTGTGAACTTAGCCTTAGACAATCCTCTGTGAGCTGAACTCATCCCTCTGCTAGTTTACAACAAATCAATTCACACAAATCAAAGAGTTGTCTTCATTCAATAGAAATCTTTCCTTAGAAGGGGGATACCCTTGATACCCTTAATACAGATCTAACCTGGTACAACAGCACTGCTTAATGTGACCTACCAGTATATAGATGAGAATCAGCTTCCCTCCAGCCCCAACGCGCGGTTCGGTGTCAATTCATAAGGGGGTGTTGGTTAGTTTGCTACAATGTATCAGTATCTTCGGCTCACATAGCATTGTCTACAATGGAAACAAGTGTAACCACAGATAGATGCGCGGGTGCACGCTCGCTTCCGACATCGCAGGCCGGCTGTCACACGGCAGGATGTTGCCGGTGGCGGGGCGGCGATGTGGGCGGAGCCATCGCTCGCTGGGCTGGAATCAACCCAGCGAGTGATCCGCAGCCATACTGCGGTATAGGCTGGATCTCCGCCAACATCGCTATTGCGGTGTCAGACGGCGCGATCCAGCCTAATCGCTGGTTGCAGATTGACAGGTTTATGTTCACCCTCGTAAACCTGTCAACCTGCGACCAGCGATATACCGCATTTGCGTCGCGCTGTCACACTGCACGACGCACTTGCGATATCGCTAGCGACGTCACTTATTGACACGTATAACGCCAGCTTTAGGCTAGGGTCACACTTGTGTTTGCAATCCAGTTACTGGATCCAGTTTTTCATCCTGAAAACCTGATCAGGTACCTGACCCATAGATTCCAATGTTAACAATTGTTTGCAAAGTGCAATCTGTCTACTGGATCAAGTTTTTGAGAAGTCAGGTTTTAATAGGGTCTGCAACGTTTTTTGGCCTTTTAGCAAAACCTGATCAGTTTTTTAACATGGGACCCTATGGGACCCTGATCCAGTACCTGATGGTACGTATAGGTACCATCAGGTACCTGATCAAGTACCTTATCCGGTAAAAATGGCTCCAAACAGACAAGGGGAAAAACTGGATCCAGTAATGCATCCAGTTACTGGATGCAAGCTCCCAAGTGTGACCCTAGCCTTAATGTACAGCAATAGTTAGCTAGAGAGGCGTTACAGAGGGATGAGTGACCCCATATAGTACTCATTACATGGTACACAGGACTTGTACTCTGCTCCTTTTTCATGTCCTTAAGGCCCCGTTGCACGCAGTGATATCGCTAACGATATCACTGCAATGTCACGGGTTTTGTGAACTTGCAGCGACATCACAGCGATGTCGTTGCATGTGAAATGCCATAACGACCAACGATCAGCTCACTGATCACTGATCGCTGCAGAATGGCCAGGGCCATTTTTTGGTCGTTGGTCTGCCACTGGGCAGAAGACATCAGCGTGTGTGACGCCTTTCTAACCCGATGTGCTTCCTGGTAACCAGGGTACTCATCGGGTTACTAAGCACAGAGCACTGGTAACCAGGGTACACATCGGGTGACTAAGCATAGCGCGCTGGTAACCAGGGTACACATCGGGTTACTAGGCACAGCACACTGGTAACCAGGATACACATCGGGTTACTAAGCACAGCACACTGTGCTTAGTAACCCGATGTGTACCCTGGTTACCAGCATTCTCCCGCTGAATACAGTAGCGGGACCTCGACATTGTGGAAAAGAATAGTTTATATTATTTTCCACAATGTCGAGGCCGTTACATGGGTCGCTGGTGAGATCTGCCGGTCTGACATCTCACCAGCGATCACAGAGCGATGTTCCAGCGATGCCGATCATTGGTTGGGTCGCTGGAACATCGCAACGTGTAACCCGGCCTTTAGATCTGGTCTTATCTCATGCAATAATCAGATCTATCTCATGTGTCAATGATGAGAAATCATTCAGCAGAAGAGGTTAGAAATGCAAACTCCATACATCAGACCGATGGCTGAAGAGCCAAAATTGTATAAAAATATCAACAACCTCAAGGTTACAAGTACATCTCTTGTAACCTTGTGGTGCACAACATAATCGAGAAGCTTACAACCTATGGCACTGTAGCTAATCTCACTGGACATGACGATTTTTTCCCGGCCCATTTTGGGGTTTTGTGTGAAATTAAGTCCAATTTGCCTTTTTTTTACATATAAAGGTAATCAGTATGTGTATAAGAAAACATGTATAACTCCAATACTTTTCGCGGAGTAATATTTCATCTTCTGGAATTATTTTAATGATGCCAACGCTTTCATCAATGACTGGATTTAAACTTATATATCTACATTATATACCGATCTATAAAAAAAGGCAGCAATCCAAGACTTTAGAAAGAAAAATGAAGTGATTTTTTTCATGTAGGGTGTGTTCAGCATTTCAACTATTTTAATGGCTGAAATGCCCCAGCATGGAATCTATCTATATCTATCTATCTATCTATCTATCTATCTATCTATCTATCTATCTATCTATCTATCTATCTATCTATCCATTTATTATCTATCTATCTATCTATCTATCTATCTATCTATCTATCTATCTATCCATTTATTATCTATCTATCTATCTCTCTATCTATCCATTTATTATCTATCTATCTATCTATCTATCTGTCTATCCATTTATTATCTATCTATCTATCTATCTATCTATGGCTAGGGTCACATCTGCGTTTTGTGTGATAAATCCTGATCCGGTTTGGAGCTTTAAAAAAGCTCCAAACCGGACCAGGAAACGCTCCTCATAGGAGCCTATGCAAAACACCGGATGGCTTCACAAGCCATCCGGTGGCCGGATCCGGCACTGCTGCCTGCGTTTAAAATCATGCAGGCAGCAGTTTTCGCAGCGTTTCTGGGAACCGCACTGCGGTCACCGGATGGCTCAGGATGTGTAATCCTGAGCCATCCGGTAACTGCATAGTTTGCGGATCCCGGCTATTGCCGGGATCAGCAAACTGTCCTCCGCCTATTCAAGAGTTAAATTTAGTAAGTAAAGTACTGTTTGAGGTCTGTAGGGGGGGCTAAGACCCCCCTACAGACCAGCCGCCCACTCCGGTGGGCTTCGACTACAATTTCCTATGGCACGGGGCTCGGATGAGCCCCGTGCATGTCTCCAAACCTCCCGCCCCCCCGTATCACTATACAGGGGTGCCTGCACCCCTCTTGTATAGCGATTCCTGCATGTGGCCCTACAGTTTGCATACAGAACACATGTAAGCTCATACTTACATGTTATCGTCGGCAGTGTAGTGTGTAATCCCTGGGCGGGGCTGTTTGCTGCAGCCTCCGCCCCCTCATTCCTTATGGCCGCCCCCTCTGTGCCTCATCCAGTGATGTGAGGGCGGCTACGTCATGAAAGGGGCGGGGCTAACAGCGTCACATATTTAGCCCCGCCCCTTTCATGACGTGGCCGCCCTCACATCACTGGATGAGGCACAGAGGGGGCGGCCATAAGGAATGAGGGGGCGGAGGCTGCAGCAAACAGCCCCGCCCAGGGATTACACACTACACTGCCGACGATAACATGTAAGTATGAGCTTACATGTGTTCTGTATGCAAACTGTAGGGCCACATGCAGGAATCGCTATACAAGAGGGGTGCAGGCACCCCTGTATAGTGATACGGGGGGGCGGGAGGTTTGGAGACATGCACGGGGCTCATCCGAGCCCCGTGCCATAGGAAATTGTAGTCGAAGCCCACCGGAGTGGGCGGCTGGTCTGTAGGGGGGTCTTAGCCCCCCCTACAGACCTCAAACAGTACTTTACTTACTAAATTTAACTCTTGAATAGGCAGAGGACAGTTTGCTGATCCCGGCAATAGCCGGGATCCGCAAACTATGCAGTTACCGGATGGCTCAGGATTACACATCCTGAGCCATCCGGTGACCGCAGTGCGGTTCCCAGAAACGCTGCGAAAACTGCTGCCTGCATGATTTTAAACGCAGGCAGCAGTGCCGGATCCGGCCACCGGATGGCTTGTGAAGCCATCCGGTGTTTTGCATAGGCTCCTATGAGGAGCGTTTCCTGGTCCGGTTTGGAGCTTTTTTAAAGCTCCAAACCGGATCAGGATTTCAAACAAAAAACGCCAATGTGACCCTACCCTATTTATATCTATCTCTATTATCTTCCAACAACAAAGCTGTATTTTCCTCCCTTTCTTTCTTCTTGAATATAATCGTCTTGAGTATCACTTGATCCAATATAAAGGGAGAAGATGTGCAGCAGCTGCTGGAACAGTGGGGTGACGTCTGTACATCAAAGACCCAACTTTCATCCTCCTCCACCTCTAATTCATTCTACCCCATATAGAGAGGCACTCTTCAGAAGCAGCTTCATATGATTATGTAAAAGGAGGAGGATGAAATAGATTTCCAGTATGTAATGCTGGCTGTGTGGATGTAATAGGCAGTTTATATTAGGAATTTTATACATTTTCTGCCTCCTCTCTGATCCTTAGCAGGACTATTTTTAATACATTCACTTTTGTGCAGGACCAGCTGGCCATCCTTGTCCCTATAGGACTTGCTATCTCCTGCTTTGCCTATCCGGGCTCCATCTCTTTCCTTCTTCTACCTTATGCAATCAGATAGCTACCAACAGGACCAAATTCATATTTACATCGCGATTTCAATAACTACCGGGCATTTACAACATAGCCAGTCGTCATATCACAATGTATTACGTGACCTATGGATCAGATCATCAGCTTCAGTGGAGACAGGTAACTGGCATGATCATTATCCATGTCCCTCCTTGTGCCAGTTACCTTACCGTCTCCACTGAAGCTGATGATCTGATCCATAGTCCATGTAATACATTGTGATATGACGACCGGCTATGTTGTAATTGGCCGGTGTGTATTGCACAGGCGGAGATCTGCTGCGATGTAAATTTGAATGTTTGCTGGGACTGCAGTACCTCAAAGGGTTAATGCATTTGGAATGTAGACTGAGAACCATGGGTGTATCTGATTTGTTACATGACTACATCCATGGGTGTGTCTCAAATAGTAAAATGCAGGTTGGTTGTTAGCCATGTGGAGTGGAGCAGCAAGACAGTTTACCATTGTGTGAGCAATTGTCCATGAGAGGAGTGCTGTGTGAGCCTCTGTGAGGTCACGGGGAGCGCATGAAAGGGCTCAGTGTGTGTGAACGCTGCCCTAACTTCTTCAGAGGGCGCGGTCTAGAAAACCCTCTGTCTATAAACCCGTGAGTTGTTTAGCTGATGCAAGGCTCATCCCATGATATGTTGGTCTGGACAGTGGTTTATGGAGCTGTAAATAAACCATAAGGACTGTGAACCGGAGAGTGTTGTGTCTATCGCTACCTCGGTGACCGACAAAACGAGAGAGTCCCCCCTATAATGTGAATGGTGAATCTTATATCACAAGGAGGATAGATTTGGTGCGGCAGAGTGGTTCAAATGTTTGTTTGCAGGTCTCTCTTCTGACACCAAAGTGGAGGATCCCATGATGTCCAAAGGGAGAAAGATTGTTGCGGAACAAAAATACTAGGAACAAAAGTGCATGATCTAAAAAGAGGTCGACCATCTTCATCTCTTGTAGTTTACCAGTTGAATGCAGAACACACAGAATGTACGACCTTTGAATGCTTTTTCATCTGCCAATATGTTACCTCTGCTGCAGATTTCAGCTTTCAGCAGAATTATCATAAACATTCAGACATGTGAGAATAATCTTTTACTTGAGACATACATCATTATCTACACCAGAGGTCCCCAACTCTAGCCGTCAAGACCAACCAACAGGTTGTGTTTTCAGGATTTCCTTAGTATTGCAAAGGGGTTGGAATCATCACCAGTATAGGTGATTCAATTATCACCTGTGCAATACTAAGGAAATCCTGAAAACATGCGCTTTTGGTGGGTCTTGATGACTGGAGTTAGGGGCCCCTGATCTACACCATCAACAAAATGGAGAATTACGATAAAAATCTGACACATAAAAAAACAGAGGTCACACAGTAACGTATTAAAATATAAACTCTAAAAACAGTGGCGTAATACACTCCTAGAGGCCATGTGAAGCCTATGTCTCAAGACTTAATTCCCTGGCCTCTTGTCTCATGGTCAATTTCATTCTTTGCTGAGCTACAGCCTGGTTGGTCTTTGTCAAAATTCAAAGGATTCTTTTAACTTTGCTTCTTCGTTTGCTTTGAAGTTAAGTGTTTTCACTTTTATACTTTGACTCTGTCCTATCACATTCTGGGTGGAGCTACTTATACTGTCCTTTTGCCAGTTTTCTTTGCTGGCTATATTTCTATGTAGATTTCTACTAAAGAGCTTTAGCCTGCCAGCTAAGGGATTTTGCCTGCTGGGCGGTTGCACTTTTTCTGTGCATTTCTCATTTGCCTTCCTTACGCCTATCTTCTGTTTACTTTTAGGTTTATGGGAGGTTACCATTGCGGTGATATATATGACTATATGTATATATAAGAATATATATATATATACGGTATATAGATATAGATGTACATATATAGATATATATATAAGAAAAAAAACTTTTTTGGGTATAGGCAGCTCACCGCTCTGAAGAACCCAGGCATACTTCCAGCCTGTGGTCACAGTTCGCACGGAAAATGGATTGGGATAAATCCACGCATATAAGGAAAACGTCTTTTGTTTCTCCAGCGAACAGTCCAGAGGTGGGGTAACATATAACTTTTATTTATCCATTAAAAAGTTCCAGGTTTCTTCAACAACAGTTTTGCACACAGTCAGTCCCTTTTGGACGACATGTTTCGACACTACACGTGTCTTCCTCCAGGTCCAATTCAGGAGTCGATCAAATATCATATATAGTATAAAGACAGGGAAAACCCATCTGAGTTTCTGGGTGTAACCCTTTCTAGAAACTAACTGGTGTTTATTAAGGCTGGTATACACGTAGCGACATCGTTAACAATGTCGCTGCAACTTGTGAGGTTGCAGCGACCTCGTAGCGAAGTCGCTTCATATGTACCAATGACCAGCGATCAGCTCCCTGATCGCTAATCGGTGAATGGCCAAGGCCATTTTTCCATTGTTGGTTGGCCGCTGGGCAGCACACATAAGTGTGTGTGACGCCCTTCTACCTGATGTGTTCCCTGGTAACCAGAGAACACATCGGGTTACTAAGCAGAGTGTTGCGCTTAGTAACCCGATGTTTACCATGGTTACCAGCATTCTCCCGCTTACCCCGGACCTCGACATCGTGGAAAAGAATACTTTATATTCTTTTCCACAATGTCGAGGTCGTTACACGGGTGGCTGATCGCTGGTGAGTCTGCCTGTGTGACAGCTCACCAGCGATCAGATAGCGATGTCCCAGCAATCCCGATCGTTGATTTGGTCGCTGGGACATCGCAGTGTGTAAACCGGCCTCTACAGATTCCAAGTGGATTTGGATTATCCAGGTTAACCCTATAACCATCAGTAACCCTTTGCGGTATTGCTCCATCCCTAGAGTCTTCTAAAACAAATAATTAAAGCCAACTTTAAAAACAATTAAAATGAACCGATACCTATCAAATACTAAGGTATACCACAGCACAAGAGTGATTGACAATGGAATTATTTAGTGCCCGATCAGTTACTATTACTATGGAACTGCTATTGTAGCATAACCATTTATATTTTAACTTAACTTAGAGGGAAACAGAAGATGGGGCATCGATTAGATCAAAATCTATAGGATGAGGGGAAAAAACTCATGAAACAATGAGAAAAAAATAACAAAATGAACAAATATAAAATTGCATCTAGCTTACAGAGAGAGTGTTCTAACACTGAATACTCTCCAAATAAGTCATTTAATATTGTGTTATCAAGTCCATGCGGCTAGTTAAACCGCACCGCACTCGAGTTTGCAGTAAAACAATCCACTTACTTGCCCTCGCTAGGATTTTTTCATGTAAATTGCCCCCCCGGTGGGCTTGGAGACTTTCTCTATTCCTTTGAAGGAGAAAGATTTTAGATCTCCATTATGATTATTGGAGAAATGCCGTGAAACTGCAGAGTAACCCGCCAGCGGTAGACTGACCGCATCGGACAAATGTTACGAATGCATTTTTTCATATTCTACCCCACCATTGGACCCAATGCTGGAGAGACAAAAGCCATTTTCCATATACAGTACAGACCAAAAGTTTGGACACACCTTCTCATTCAAAGATCTTTCTGTATTTTCATGACTATGACAATTGTAGATTCACACTGAAGGCATCAAAACTATGAATTATCACATGTGGAATTATATACTGAACAAAAAAGTGTGAAACAACTGAAAATATGTCTTATATTCCAGGTTCTTCAAAGTAGCCACATTTTGCTGTGATGACTGCTTTGCACACTCTTGGCATTCTCTTGATGAGCTTCAAAGCAGCAAAGCTTCCCCCCCCCCCACACCATCACACCTCCTCCTCCATGTTTCACGGTGGGGTCCAGGCATGTAGAGTCCATCCGTTCACCTTTTCTGCATCGCACAAAGACACGGTGGTTGGAACCAAAGATCTCAAATTTGGACTCATCAGACAAAGCACAGATTTCCACTGGTCTAATGTCCATTCCTTGTGTTCTCTTCTGCTTGTTGCCTGTCCTTAGCAGTGGTTTCCTAGCAGCTATTTTACCATGAAGGCCTGCTGCACAAAGTCTTCTCTTAACAGTTGTTGTAGAGATGTGTCTGCTGCTAGACCTCTGTGTGGCATTGACCTGGTCTCTAATATGAGCTGCTGTTAACCTGCGATTTCTGAGGCTGGTGACTCGGATGAACTTATCCTCTGCAGCAGAGGTGACTCTTGGTCTTCCTTTCCTGGGATGGTCCTCATGTCAGCCAGTTTCTTTGTAGCACTTGATGGTTATTGTACCTGCACTTGGGGACACTTTCAAAGTTTTCCCATTTTTCAGACTGACTGACCTTCATGTCTTAAAGTAATGATGGCCGCTCGTTTTTCTTTACTTAGCTGCTTTTTTCTTGCCATAATACAAATTATAACAGTCTATTCAGTAGGACGATCAGCTGTGTATCCACCAGACTTCTGCACAACACAACTGATGGTCACAACCCCATTTATAAGGCAAGAAATCCCCCTTATTACACCTGACTGGGCACACCTGTGAAGTGAAGACCATTTCCGGTGACTACCTCTTGAAGCTCATCCAGAGAATGCAAAGCAGTAATCAAAGCAAAAGGTGGCTACTTTGAAGAACCTAGAATATAAGACATTTTCAGTTGTTTCACACTGTTTTGTTAAGTATATAATTCCACATGTGATAATCCATAGTTTGATGCCTTCAGTGTGAATCTACAATTTTTATAGTCATGAAAATACAGAAAACTCTTTGAATGAGAAGGTGTGTCCAAACTTTTGGTCTGTACTGTATGTATGAAATAATCAAAATTGGGCAACACTACCAGATCAAAAACGTGTGCAAAACCTGTAGGGATAGTGTAGGGATGAAAAAAACAGGCAGCACTCCCAAAAGTCAAGTTATAAAGTGGATACTTTACTGATCCGTAATGGCAACGTTTCAAGGGTCTCCCCTCTTTGTCAAGCTTTGAGACCTTTGAAACGTTGCCATTACAGATCAGTAAAGTATCCACTTTAAGAGCTTGGACATACTCATCCGAGTTTGACGGACGAGACTCGGAACAGGCTGGAGCAGTGACCCTGAATGGCCTCTCCCTCTCTGGATGGGGAATGCGACGTTGCACAGAAACACAAGCAGCTGTCAGTCCCGTCCAGAGAGAGAGAGAGAGGCCGTTCAGGGTCACTGGTCCAGCCTGTTCCGAGTCTCATCCGGCAAACTCGGATGTAGGTAGCAGAGTGTGTCCGAGCCCTATAACTTGATTTTTGGGAGTGCTGCCTGTTCTTTTCATTCATATATATATGACATTGCATCATAAAAACCATCAGGATTAATTCAGCACATTTTCTGACTGTCAGCGCAAGTTTCCACTATCTAAAAATTAGCCAATATTGATGATTCTGCCCCATCATATCCGACTATACACTATATATCTATACATATAATCGCCTTATCGCGTCTTTCTTTCTGTAACAGAAATCCCGCATCACTGATGGGTTGCACCCACCCGGCCGCGACCAATCAGCGACGCAGGATTTCCGTTACAGAAATAAAGACGATTAGAAGATGGCATCCGCTAGCGGTGCCACAGCACACGCCGACTGCAGGTGCATGCACGCTACCCCTGGCCCACTAACAGCTGTGTGCCCGCTCGCCTCCCAGCACCCATCGCTATCCAACACTGGCTGCACCCGCCGCCTGAGGAAGCAGGGCGCACTGAGGATAAAGCGGCGGTGGATACAGCCCTCCTCATCTCAGCCCAGTCACACACTGCTGCCTGCAGTTCTGCTGGGTCCTACACTCCACCCTCACATCACACTCACTGCTGCTGAATCACACAGACCCCCAGCAGCAGCTGCAGCACCGGTGGGGGGGGGTTAAGGGGAGAAGTCAAGCGGCTGCTAGTAGGTGAGGAACAATGGGACTGAAAGGAGCCTGATACAGAGCATAGGGCTGTGTCTATATATATAGTGTGCATGCACATGTACGCTACACGTACATACATTCTGCACATGCATGCTCCACGTACATCCACCACGTACTGTATATGCATGCTTCACACACGCAGGCTCCTCATGCACGCACACTCAACATACATACATACACGCATGCTATACGCATGCACACTCCACATGGATACACACGCTCCACATTCATATGTACGCTCCTGTACGCACTTCCCACATGCTCCACAAGCACGCTCTACACATGCGTGTGTAAAGCGTACGTATATGTGGAGTGTGTGTGTGGAGCATGTGCAAAGTGCAAACAGGAGCATGCGTATGCATGTGGAGTGTGTCTTGGCAGACATGGGAATGGGCATCAGAGAACTGAAAGATGCTGTGACAAACAGAGAAGCTTGGAGGACAATGGTTCACATGGTATCCAATAGTCGGACACGACTGAATGGATGAAATTAGAAATTAGAATCGTGTCCTCAAGGCAAAAGTTGGTGGGGGGGTTTCCATGTTGAATTTCTACATATTCGATCCTTGTTGCCACCACAAGGGGAATTAAGCTATATGTTTTCCTCTCCCCACTGAAAATACATGGTGGACATATCCAACCTGCCTGTGTATGGAGACGTTGCTCTTGGCCATGTTAGCACTTGGGTAATGGCTATTTAAGGTTCATGGGCAATTTAAATATTTATTTATCTCCTATTCCAGTTATTGTATTCATGATGTATGATATCTCAGGTCATCCCTATATGTTCAGCTGTATATGGACACTCTATGTAGATTTATGGATAGCCATGTACTTTAGGCACATAGGTATGTCAACAAGTGGAGCCCTGGTGGCTATTGTATCATCGGGCTCCTGACAGATTACTTCCACTGATATAGTTACATGGAAATATCCCAATCGCTTCCTCCGGACGGGAGTTCGTAAATAAGCAGTAAATAACATAGATAAATCACAACAATGTCCTCGAGGAGAACCACAAAGATGGAAAATCACTCCTGGTTGTCGGATAAATGGTGGATGGTTAGTAATATTGGTTGAGGCTTCTTTTTAGGATCCTAAGGTAGAGCAGAAGAAAGAATGTTCAGCAAGTGTTAGTAGAACTTAATTCACATTAACGCCTTAATGGAATACCACATACAGGTAAGCGATGGTGTGGGTTGATCGCTCTCTCCACACATAGATACCTGCTATATTACAGAGCCAACATCTGTCTCTACAAGCCATGGCCACGGGTCAACTATGTTTTCAGTAATCATGCCCTGTGAACCTTTCTATATGTTTTATGTATATAAAAAATGGGGGATTAACTAGGCGCCACAGGTGCAGTAGCATTGCACCTGATGAAAGGGACTGGCTGTCCCTGAAACGCGCAATGTGTGTTTAGAATCAATAGAGCATTATTTTTCCAAGTTTATAGGGTTTTCTTACCCTGCTGCACCTAGTTAATCCCCCATTTTTTTAACCCTTTTTCTTCCATCAATTACTCCCTTTGGGAGCAGGTTAGGCTGCAGCAGGGCGGTAATGTTATTCAATAGACCCAATTTCCTCACTGGCTATCGGTGTTGTTTGCTTTCTATAAGCATGTGGAGCAGTCAGCCAGGGCGATGCTTCTTTCTACAGCGTGAACCGAAGCCCAGACATTGCGCTCATGATTACATGAACCCAGAGTCCTTCCTGGGATGTGCCCGGGACCCGGATGACACACTGACACACTGATAACCAGTTTAGTGTCTGCTTGCACAATGGAACCAGGCAAGTGGCATTGCTTATTTCAGTGTATTTACTACCCACTGATACTGACTTTTACTTTAAATATATTTAATTAGGATTTTATTTGATACACCACCACAGAGCAGCAAGAATTTTAGCATTTAGCCCAAAAAGTTCTGCTTCAGTTTCATCTAACTAGAGCAACTGCTACCATATGCCATGTAGGGGACACAACGAGCTGTGGAAGAAGGTGCTCTGGTCAGATGAGAGCAAGGCAGAACGTTTTGGGCTAAATACAAAATGTTATGTGTGGCAGAAAAATAACACTGAACATCAACCTAAAAACACCATCCCCACCGTCACACACGATGGGGGCAGCATCCTGCTGTGGGGAGGCTTTTCTTCAGCAGGGGCAGGGAAGTTGGTCAGAGGTGATGGGAAAATGGATGGAGCTAAATACAGGACAATCCTAGGGAAAAACCTGTTAGAGGCTACAAAAAACTTGAGACTGGGAAATAGGTTCACCTTCTAGCAGGACAACGACCCTCAACATCTTGCAGAGCTACAATGGAGGGTTTAGATAAGAGCATATTCATGTATATGGACAGCCCAGTCACAGTCCAGAATGAAATCCACCGAGAATCTGTTACAAGAGGTAAAAGTTGGTGATCAAAGACATCACCATCCAATCGCACTGAGCGTCAGCTATTTTGCTAAGAAGGATTTGAAAAAGCCAAGAAACCTTTTTTCACATAATGTAAAATTAATTAAAAGCATATTAACTATCACTAAGTTCATAAAAATCCAATCTATCAAAAAATAAAATTAATTAATCCAATTGGCCAATCACCCCCATCTCACCACACCTTGTTTTGTTGTAAAAATACCAAAAGTTGCAAAATTTTGGCGCAACTCAAAGTTTTGGCCAAATTTGGAGACCTTTGAATTGTTTTACTTCTTTTTGTCACCATAAAAGCTTTGATGTATCGGGGACACTGACTTTCTACTGAGCTAGTGAGTGCACTGTTCTTCTCACTCTCCCATTGGTTTAGGCAATCAGTGAGGTTCTTAGGACCTAGGATTCCACTGGTCAACACTCGAAACATAGGTGGACAAATACCGTAAGTAATTGAAAAATAATGCAGAAGAAAGAAGAACAAGGGGGAATCAATCTGATTATTGGATCTAAGACCCTGAGCAAATCCATGTACAGGAAATCCTGAGCAGTGTTGGGTATTAAATTTATGGTTGAGTGAATGATATTAAACAAGTGTAATCTATTTATCATTTCCCAAAATCAGCGTGTTCTATAGGATAGAAATTTTTAAAAATTTGATTGCATTAATCCAATAATGATATCCAACTGACCACATCTTTTGCTGGATTCAAGTGGCAGAAAAAAGGTTAACCAAAAATAATCCTAAAAAAATAATAATACTTGTGACGACACAGCCTTTCTCAATGTGTGTCATGGCTTAATCTTCTTAATTTGGCCAGATGTGTGGTTCTTTTGTTTGCTGACTCCTGGGAAGTGGGTCATTGTTTCTTATTAGACTGTTCTGAGCCTAAATTGTCTTGGTTTGTTGATTATAACTAAATGTAATTTACCTCCACCTATCAGTCTACATCAGTGGTTCCCAAACCTCAGTCGTCATGGCCCCCAACAGATCATGTTTTCAGGATTTCCTTAGTATTGCACAGGTAATTCCTTGATCATGATACCATCACCTGTGAAATACTAAGGAAATCCTTAAAACATGATCTGCTTGGGGTCGTGAGGACTGGAGTTTGGGAACTACTGGACATCATTCAAAGGAAAATGATGCAGTCAACCAGTAAGAGAACAGCCTTATTCCACCAATCCTGTAAGATGAATGCTTGGGTTACAAAAAGGACTTGCTTCAGTTACCGTCGATCTATGCTATAGGACGTCAGCCTAGCGACTTATTTCCTGGCTAGAAGATCATAACCTAGATCATATTCTGCATGAGTTCAGTCTAGGATCCTAGATTTGGCTGGAATATACCCAGGCTTGGACAATTCGGTCACCTGGCTACAGACTTTGCTTTGCTCAGCTTGCCACTATCCCTTCTCAGTGGGTGCTCGACAAAAGCGGGGTGCAGCTGGACTGCGGTAGTTGGCCCTGGGAGCCTCAAAAGGCACGAATATTCTAATCCCAGGTGAGCCAGCTAAAGAGTGAGACTTTGTTGGCTATTACATTGTGTGTTCTTTGTTGGGTTTGTGTTATATCGTTGACTGTTGGGGATCCAGTAAAGCCTTACCATTGTGTGGTTCCCTCACCCTGTGTTGTCTGAGTAGTGTTCCACCAACGGGTAAGGTGTTCAGGTGTTCAGTAGGATGAGCCCCGGTCCATGCGATCTTTCTAAAGGCGGTCGAGAGAGTAGACAAGACACCCACTGACCCAACGTCTCCAAGAGACTCTGGAGAAGAGCATGGGTCTTGGGTGTAAGTAAAGGACTGGTGGGAAGCTGCGTTCCCAGTTTTCTGGCATACCCAATATTGTAAAATCTGTTGCAAGTTGTACTTTGCAACTTTTCATCCGTTTCAATTGGCCCTAGCAAAAAGAAAGTCAACGTGAAGTAACAAAATCATACGTGACCAGAGGCAAAGTGAAAAATTCACCATAATAGACTCAAGTAAAGCCATTATGAAACCAAAGCCAAGGTGGAAAATGTGTTTTTATTTTTGTTGTTTTTTTATTACCTATTTACTATATGTACAGTAGTTCTGTATGAACTTTGACATCTACAGTGCCCCTTGTGGTAAGATTTGGTAGTGAAAACATGAAAGGGTTCTAACCTAAAAGGTTATTGTTGCTCGGAGGGCGATCATGAGGTGTGAATTATACAAAGTGACAGAATCTTAAAGTGATAAAACGCAAATTTACACATCTGTAGGGAGATCTGGAGCTCAGCAATTACCTCTCACAGATCAATATTAATGAGGAAACTGATTTACATTCTGTTTCCCAATGCTCCATTTAAGGTGTTTTAATAAATTGTAGCCCTCTTTAAACACTTGAGGATTATAGATGCCCTCATCAAAGCTAAACGAGGTCAAACGGTGCAAATCAATAGACATAAAGCTGACGGGTGAATTATCTGCACTGCCTAAATGTTACATGTGGTGACCGAACTGTATGTGAAAGAAAGAAAGAAAGAAAGAAAGAAAGAAAGAAAGAAAGAAAGAAAGAAAGAAAGAAAGAAAGAAAGAATACATTAATAGAAAAAATATGTTGTTTTGAGGCCGTTGACATTATGGTAACCCCCCTTTATACAGTGCCTTGTGAAAGTATTCGGCCCCCTATATGCAACAGGAGAGAAAGAAAGAAAGAGAGAGAGAAAGAAAGAAAGAAAGAAAGAGAGAGAAAGAAAGAAAGAGAGAGAGAGAGAAAGAAAGAAAAGAGAGAGAGAGAGAGAAAGAAAGAGAGAGAGAGAGAGAATGAAGGAAAGAAAGAGAGAAAGAAAGAAAGAAAGAAAAGAGAGAGAAAGAAAGAAAGAAAGAAAGAGAGAGAGAAAGAAAGAAAGAAAGAAAGAGAAAGAAAGAAAGAAAGAAAGAAAAGAGAGAGAAAGAGAAGAAAAGAAAGAAAAGAAAGAAAGAAAGAGAAGAAAGAAAGAAAGAAAGAAAGAAAGAAAGAAGAGAGAAAGAAAAGAAAGAAAGAAAAGAAGAAGAAGAAAGAAAGAAAGAAAGAAAGAAAGAGAGAGAAAGAAAGAAGAAAGAAAGAAAGAAGAAAGAAAAAAGAAAGAAAGAAAGAAAGAAAGAGAAGAATACATTAATAGAAAAAATATGTTGTTTTGAGGCCGTTGACATTATGGTAACCCCACTTTATACAGTGCCTTGTGAAAGTATTCGGCCCCCTATATGCAATAGGAGAGAAAGAAAGAGAGAAAGAAAGAAAGAAAGAAAGAGAGAGAGAGAAAGAAAGAAAGAAAGAAAGAAAGAAAGAATACATTGATAGAAAAAATATGTTGTTTTGAGGCCGTTGACATTATGGTAACCCCAGTTTATACAGTGCCTTGTGAAAGTATTCGGCCCCCTATATACAGTGCCTTGTGAAAGTATTCAGCCCCCTATATACAGTGCATTGTGAAAGTATTCAGCCCCCTATATACAGTGCCTTGTGAAAGTATTCGGCCCCCTATATACAGTGCCTTGTGAAAGTATTCGGCCCCCTATATACAGTGCCCTGTGAAAGTATTCAGCCCCCTATATACAGTGCCTTGTGAAAGTATTCGGCCCCCCTATATACAGTGCCTTGTGAAAGTATTCAGCCCCCTATATACAGTGCCTTGTGAAAGTATTCAGCCCCCTATATACAGTGCCTTGTGAAAGTATTTGGCCCCCTATATACAGTGCCTTGTGAAAGTATTCGGCCCCCTATATACAGTGCCTTGTGAAAGTATTCAGCCCCCTATATACAGTGCCTTGTGAAAGTATTCAGCCCCCTATATACAGTGCCTTGTGAAAGTATTCAGCCCCCTATATACAGTGCCTTGTGAAAGTATTCAGCCCCCTATATACAGTGCCTTGTGAAAGTATTGGCCCCCTATATACAGTGCCTTGTGAAAGTATTCGGCCCCCTATATACAGTGCCTTGTGAAAGTATTCAGGCCCCCTATATACAGTGCCTTGTGAAAGTATTCACCCCCTATATACAGTGCCTTGTGAAAGTATTCGCCCCCCTATATACAGTGCCTTGTGAAAGTATTAAGGCCCTTGAACTTTTCAACCTTTTGCCACTTTTCAGGCTTCAAACATAAAGATATAAATTCTAATTTTTTTGTGAAGAATCAACAACAGTGGGACACAATCGTAAAGGGTGGAACCAAATTTATTGGATATTTTAAACTTTTTTAACAAATAAAAAATGAGGCGTGGGGCGTGCAATATTATTCACCCCTTTACTTTCAGTGCAGCAAACTCCCTCCAGAAGTTCAGTGAGGATCTCTGAATTATCCAATGTTGTCCTAAATGACTGGTAATGATAAATAGGAATCCACCTGTGTGTGAATCAAGTCTCCTGTATAAATGCACCTGCTCTGTGATAGGCCCAGGGTTGTGTTCAAGTGCAGAGAGCATCGTGAAGACCAAGGAACACACCAGGCAGGTCCGAGATACTGTTGTGGGAAGATTAAAGCCGGATTTGTATACAAAAAGATTTCCCAAGTTTTAAACATCTCAAGGAGCCACTGTGCAAGCGATCATATTGAATGGAAAAGAGTATCAGACCACTGCAAATCTACCAAGACCCGGCCGTCCCTCTAAACTTCATCTCAAACAAAGAGAAGACTGATCAGGATGAGGCCAAAAGGCCCATGATCCCTCCTAATGAACTGCAGAGATCTACAGCTGAGGTGGGAGAGTCTGTCCATAGGACAACAATCATTCGTACACTGCACAAATCTGGCCTTTATAGAAGAGAGGCAAGAAGAAGCCATTTCTCAAAGATATCAATAAAAAGTTTCGTTTGAATTTGCCACAAGAGACCTGGGAGACACCAAACATGTGGAATAAGGTGCTTGCTCGAGGAAACCAAAATCAACTGTTGGCCACAATGCAATACATAGTCGGGTGTAAAAGCACCAGCTCATCACCCTCAAAACACCATCCACAATGTCACAAAGTGGTGGCTGGAAAACACCATCCCACTCACACTGGTGGTGGCCTGAAAACACCATCCCCACTGTCACACATGTAGTGGCAGCATCATGGTTTGGCCGCTTTTCTTAGCAGGGACAGGGAAGATGGCTAAAATTGATGGGAAGATGGACGGAGCCAAATACAGGAGCATTCTGGAAGAAAACCTGCTGGAGTCTGCAAAAGACCTGAGCTGGGACGGAGATTTATCTTCCAACAAGACAATGATCCCAAACATAAAGCAAAATCTACAATGGAATGGTCAAAAATAACCGTATCCAGGTGTTAGAATGGACAAGTCACATCCAGACCTGAATCCAATGGAGAATCTGTGGAAAGAGCTGAAAACTGCTGATCACAAACGCCTCAATCCAACCTCACTGAGCTCCAGCTGTTCTGCAGAAGATGAGACAACCCAAGAGACTGCAGTGTAATCAAACAAGGGGCGATACAGATATTAACTCAAGGATAATATATCCACGCCAATTTCAGTTTTTTATTTGTTAAAAAAGTTCAAAATATCCAATAAATTTGTTTCCCCTCACGATTGTGTCCCACTTGTTGTTGATTCTTCACAAAAATATTAGAATTTATATCTTTATGTTTGAAGCCTGAAATGTGGCAAAAGGTTTGAAAAGTTCAAGGGGCCAAATACTTTCACAAGGGACTGTATATATGGGGCTGAATACTTTCACAAGCATGTATATACATAGGGGCCAAATTTTCACAAGGCACTGTATATACATAGGGGGCCAAATACTTTCACAAGGCACTGTATATACATAGGGGCCGAATACTTTCACAAGGCACTGTATATACATAGGGGGCCAAATACTTTCACAAGGCACTGTATATTTCTTTATACCTTTATTCTTGCATAGTGTATTGACTGGTCTAACCCTTCCCCCATGTCACCTCAATTTCATTACTTAGGCCCAGATCGCTATCTGCACTATCTTCCTCTCATATAGTCATACTTTCTTCCAACCATTCATAGAATAAACACTCCTCCAACTTGCTCCCCATTTTTTCCCCACACAGCTGCACCTGCCCCATTGAGGTTCAGCCCGTCTCTAGTGTAGAACCAGAAGCCAGCAGAGAAGTTGGCGCAGTTCTTGCAGAAACCCAATAACTTTCATCCTACACCAATTCCTGAGCCACTTATTTACTCCCTAATCTCCCGTTGCCTCTCTGGCGTGGCACAGTACAGGCAGTATTTCAGACAATACTACCTTGGAGGTCCTTGCTTTCAGCTTACAGCCTAATTCCCTAGAATCATCTTTATGGATCTTCCACCTACCTATAATTTTGTCATTTGTGCCAATGTTCACCATGATCGCTGGGTCCTCACCAGCCCCTCCCAGTAATCTGTCAACCGATCAGCGATGTGCTGAATTTATAGCACCAGAATACAACATTGTTCAGCGATCTATGTCTTTGTTAAGATTGCCTATCATTCCCCTATAATAAATCTAACTCCTAGTTTGTAAGTCCTACACTCTATTTCTCCATATGGAGCGACTCTCCGTAGAGGATGTGTCTTGCTGCATCAGTTTTACCGCTATACTGACACCCCCCAAATCCAAATTAGCAAACTTGTTGGGGTGTCAGATCATGACTTGCCTCCCTGACACTCTTCCCTCTACCCTGCCGTTCTGTCACCAGCTCTCTGCCTCACTGTCCTGCAGCTTCATACTACAATCCTTTCCCACATCTACCCCAGCGAGCACCGGGTGAGTGAGGAGCATAAACCTTTCCATATTTCTATGGATCTCTGTGTTGCCGGTTGTTCATTTAGATCCAGTGCATGGGCTTCCAAATGCACAACATGCAGACATCAAAAAATTGCAAACATGTGACAAGATGCACATTGGATGGCATTGTCAATAATGGATCACGTTTTCCTAATGGGGATTACACATGACTGACATGTTAAGTAATTAAACAAATAAAAACAAAGCGATTCAGTACAAATTACTCTCTGAATCCAAAGTCACTGAATCACAAGTCACACACTTAATCCAAATCTCACTTAGAAATAAATCACACTTGCAAGATCTTTCACACTCGCAATGGAAGATGACTTAAATAGTTACTTTTTTCCTTATCTGCAATACAAAGGCTTTGTTTAGCCGAAACATTGGATTCATTTCAACTTTGTGTGACAATAAATAATCAAAAATAAAACTCCATCCTGTTCTTTTTCATATTTTGGTGTCCTGAGGTTTGGCCTTTTTCTATATTCTATATGCTGACCACTTTGAAGGAACTTGCCTTTGGAGAAGCTGAGGTGTTCGCTTCTGTTGCTGCAGCAAATTTCATGCTGACACCCCCCCCCTCCCCACAAGCAGCAGATGCAAAACATGTGTCGGGGCTGTCCTGGCACTCGCATGTGATTTGTGAGACGCACCAATCTTGACTAGGTACTAGGTAAGCAGAAAACCTTTTTACCTTCAGCCTCCAATGGCGCTTTAAAAAAGGATTGGGGATTTACCCATGAGAGTTAGGGCTGACATACACTTTTAGACCCTATTTCTTAAATCCTGCTTACACTGCGGTTGTCTCCATTGGCACTTTAGGCTGCTACGTTCCTTATATACGTCAGGTGTATACTTTCTCCTTATCTCTTCATTGCCTCTTCTCTTTTCTCTCTGTCTCTTTCATGGTCCATGGACACATATTGTTACTCCCTCCAAGATGTAATTTTTGTCTTGTTGTCCACAATGTAATTGGTGTTGAACAAACTATATTGCATTTTTGAACACTGATATGGACTCCCCTTGGTACCTTTACATTGGGCATTAATACACTCATTTTTTTCTCATTTCTTCTAAAGCATTGATTGAGGAGGTCACCCATGTTACTACAATGATGTCCTGGCTGTGTCCTTTTTTGTTCCTTAAAGTTCATGTTAGAGCAGACTGTCAATTATTGTGTCTAATTTTATCTGTCTTACCTAATTCATGTTGTTTTACTGTAGTTGCAAGACTAGGCCTAGACACATGAAGGCGATGGAAAAGGCCCTTATAGGGATGTTAGGAAGTGCCAGGGTTCAGCCTCAAATTCACCCTCCCTAATGCTACGGCCTTCCATGGTGTTCCTCTTGTGTAGCATCATACAATTCCTCTCGCCCATGGCACAAAGATGCTAATCACTGCATGGACAAACCATGATGCAGGGTAGTCAACCTTTCCAGCGTCAGATACTACGTGTATGTTGTGGACTAAGGGACAAATGCGTAATCAGGTCAAAGTAGATCAAAGTAGATCTAAGGACTGGCATCAATAGATCAAATCAAAACATAGAGCACTGGTAAGCAAGGCCAACATGCACCAATGAGCAAGATGCAGTGACTGGCAGTAATCTGGATCTAAATGCTCAGCTAAGTAGATGCGTAATCATAGAGAACAGGGTCTGGATGCCAGGAGGATACTGAATCAGAGCAAAAAGAACCAATGAATTGTCAAAGTAGATCTAAGGACTGGCGCCAATAGATCAAAACATAGAGCACTGGTAAGCAAGGCCAACATGCACCAATGAGCAAGATGCAGTGACTGGCAGTAATCTGGAACTAACTGCTCAGCTAAGTAGATGGGCAATCATAGAGAACAAAGGAACACCTGAATAAGTCCAGCTTCTCCCAGTCTCAGATTGGACGGCTTAGCTGTCAAACAACACACATACAGCTCAGCACACCCCTGCACCAGATTGGAAAACTGAGCTGTCACTCATCAACTTGAACATTTAGAGCGCCCAGATTCCAAAGTGCAGCAAACTGTCGCTCAATGTGTTCAATGCATTGAGCGGAGGAATCGTGACAGTAGTCCTTCACTAACAATGTTGCATTCAGCCATATAAAATCTTGCTCCGAGCAACCACAATTAGCAGTGCAAAAAAGAATGGCCATTCCAGACTACATCACGAGTCCACCAAGCCATATACCGCAAATGGAGATTTGACCGATTTCCCAAAAGGGTCCTTTTCCGCCAACCAAATCAAAGAAGGTAAAAAAAGCGCGCCTCTCTCTTTTGTTATATCCACAAACAACAGTAACATTGATTTTTTATTAGCTTTCCTCTCCATGTGTGTTGACTCTGCTCATAAAGGATGACAATCTTGGTTGTATTCCAGCCTGTGTAGAGCTTGTGAGGATGAATATGTATCACCGAACGCGAGCTAATCTTTCATATCTTGACATCTGTTGTCTTCAATAACTACAGCAGACTCCGCTATACAGTACATTTCTGGAGTAACCGGGAAAACAAATGCATACGGCACAGCAGAGAAGGTCTGTATGTAAATTGTAGTGCGTATGGCCACATTTCTCATGGAGCGCTAGGGAATTGATCTGAAATATGTTCTATAATTGACTCCCACATGAGGACTGTTACCGACAAGGAAAAACAAAGCTTTACTGATGTTTTGTGAAACGGTTGATATTGTTATGTGGGTGAATAAGCTTCATAGTTACATAGTACGATTGAAAAAGACAAACGTCCATCAACGTCAACCGAGGGATGGAAAAGGACAACGGCAAAGGACAAATTCCCAACCTCAATGTAGAATCCAGTTTGTCTCAATAAAACTAATCTTTCCCTCCTGATCCCAATTGTTGCTTCACTTGACAAAATATTCAGAAAAGAACTTTTCACATTGACATAAGCACTTATGTTATCTTTATCTCAGGCCAGGTCCACATGGCGGGAGAGTTGTCCATTACAATGGAAACGTTACCTGTTTCTGTTTAGACACCAAAAGTGTCATTATTAGGCCTTTCAGAGTGCAGATAGATAGATTTTTTATTATTATTATTATTATTATTATTTATTTATATAGCGCCATTATATTCCAAGGCGCTTTACATGCTAAAAAGGGCAGACTAGGACAAGTAACATAGTAACAATACAAGTAACAATAAATGTTGACAATTCGGTCATACAGATACAAGAGGGGAGAAATCCTGTCCACGAGGGCTCACAGTCTACGAGGGGCAGGTGGGGATACAGTGGGAGGGGGAAATTCCAGTCATGAGGCGGTGTAGTGGACCGGGTCTTATTGCAGGTGGTAGGCTTGGCAGAAGAGGTGGGTCTTCTGGTTTCTTTTGAAGGTTCCCAGGGTAGGAGAATGTCTGATGTGTTGGGGCAGTGAGTTCCAGAGTCTGGGTGAAGCACGGGAGAAATCCTGTATGCGGTTGTGCGAAGAGGAGATGAGGGGGAAGTAGAGGAGAAGCTCTTGGGAGGATCGCAGGTTGCGTGAGGGTAGGTATCGGGAGACCATGTCAGAGATGTATGGAGGGGACAGGTTGTGAATGGCTTTGTATGTCATGGTTAATGTTTTAAACCGGGATCTCTGGGAAGTAGGGAGCCAGTGAAGGGCTTGGCAGAGGGGGGAGGCAGGGGAGTAGCGGGGAGACAGATGGATTAGGCGGGCAGCGGAGTTCAAGATAAATTGGAGAGGTGCAAGGGAGGTATTGGGGAGGCCCGTGAGCAGGAGGTTGCAGTAATCGAGGCGGGAGATGATGAGAGCGTGAATAAGGGATTTAGCAGTGTCGTGGTCAAGGAAAGTGCGAATCCTATAGATGTTTTTGAGCTGGAGTCGGCAGGAGGTGGCGAGGGCCTGGATGTGGGGCTTGAAGGCGAGGGAAGAGTCAAGGGTAACCCCGAGGCACTTGGCATGGGGGACTGGAGAGAGAGAGCAGTCGTTGACGACGATGGATAGGTCAGGTAGTGAGGGGGAGCGTCTTGGGGGGAAGACTATGAACTCTGGTTTGTCCATGTTCAGCTTAAGGAAGCGAGCAGAGAAGAAGGATGAGATGGCGGACAGGCAGTGTGGAATTTTGGATAGAAGGGAGGCGATGTCAGGACCAGACAGGTAGATTTGGGTGTCGTCGGCGTAGAGGTGATATTGGAGGCCATGGGACTCAATGAGTTGCCCTAGGCCAAGAGTGTAGATTGAGTAATGGTCCAAGAACCGAGCCCTGGGGGACCCCGACAGATAGGGGGTAGGGCGAGGAGGATGTGTGGGAGTGGGTGACGCTGAAGGTGCGGTCCGTTAAGTATGAGGAGATCCAAGAGAGGGCAAGGTCCGTGATGCCAAGAGATTCCAGGATCTGTAGTAGAAGGGAGTGGTCAACAGTGTTCAAGGCGGCTGACAGGTCGAGGAGGAGGAGAACAGAATAGTGGCGCTTGCTTTTGGCAGTCAGTAGGTCATTTGTGACTTTGGTCAGGGCTGTTTCAGTGGAGTGGAGGGGTCGGAAGCCAGATTGCAGGCGGTCAAAGAGGGAGCAGGAGGAGAGGTGAGAGGACAGCTCAGAGTGGACATGCTGTTCAAGTAGTTTAGAGGCAAAAGGGAGGAGAGATATAGGGCGGTAGTTGGAGACAGTTGTGGGGTCGAGGGAGGGTTTTTTGAGGATGGGTGTGATCAAGGCGTGTTTGAAGGCTGAGGGGAAGGTGCCGGTGGTGAGTGATAGGTTGAAAAGATGAGTTAGGGCTGGGATGATAACGGAGGTGAGGTTGGGAATGAGGTGGGATGGGAGCGGGTCTTGGGCGCTGGTGGTGAGGTGTGATTTTGACAGGAGGGAGGAGAGCTGGTCTTCAGTTATAGGGGGGAAGCAGTTGATGGAAGTAGAGGACAGTATAGGTGAAAGGGGAGGCTGTGGGGACAGTGGATCAAAGCTGTCTCTGATTCTGTCAATCTTTTCTTTGAAGAAGGAGGCAAAGTCTTCTGCAGAGATAAGGGGAGAGGGAGGGGGAGCAGGTGGGCGGAGTAAGGAATTGAAGGTTTTGAAAAGTTGCTTGGGATTGTGGGACAGGGAGGTAATTAGGGATAAGAAGAAGGTTTGTTTGGCGGTGGCAAGTGCAGTCTTGAAGGCGATGAGGGACTGTTTGAACAGCGCAAAATGCTCAGTGGAACGTGATTTTTTCCATCGCCTCTCGGCGATCCTGGATGCCCGTCTCAGGTCTTTAGTGAGGGTGGTGTGCCAGGGTTGCCTATTAGTGCGTGCAGCGTGGTGTGTGAGGGGGGCTGCTAGGTCGAGCGCCTTTGTTAATGTGGTGTTGTAGAGGGTGGTGGCAGTGTCTGTGTCACGTATAGATGTTATGTTGGCGAGAGGGAGAAGGGATTCTGAGAGTGAGTGTAGATCAATGTATTTTAGGTTTCTGCGGGGATGATCAAGTTTGCGGAGAGGAGGTGATGTAGTAGGGGAGGTGAGGGAGGAGAAGGTCAGCAGATTGTGGTCAGACAGGGTGAGGGTTGAGTTTGTGAGATTAGTAAGGGAGCAAAGAGGGGTAAAGATAAGATCCAGCGTGTGGCCATCTTTGTGGGTGGCAGAGGAGGACCATTGGGAGAGCCCGAAGGAGGAGGTCAGGGAAAGAAGTTGAGAGGCGGTTGGGTGGGCAGTGTCAATGGGGATATTGAAATCGCCCATAATGATGGTGGGGATGTCAGTAGAGAGGAAATGAAGTAGCCAGGTGGTGAAGTGGTCGAGAAAGGTGGGGATGGATCCAGGGGGCGGTAGATGACGGCTAGCTGGAGGTTACAGGGGGAGAAGATGCGGACAGAGTGGGCTTCGAAAGATGGGAGAGTAACAGAGGGGGGTAATGGAATAGGGGCGAAGGAGCAGGTGTCGGATAGGAGTATGCCGACACCTCCACCATGTTTGTCAGAGGGGCGGGGTGTGTGGGAGAGATTGAATCCGCCGTAGGATAGTGCAGCAGGGGAGGCCGTGTCGGAGGGGGTGAGCCAGGTCTCTGTGATGCCAAGGAATGAAAGTTTAGATAGATAGATATAGATAGATAGATAGATAGATAGATAGATAGATAGATAGATAGATAGATAGATAGATAGATATTACAAAAAATCATAGGCGGCACTCCCACTTATTTCGGATAGATAAGACCTTTATTGGTTACAGTTCACAGGCGACGTTTCAATCCACAAAGGATTGCCTTTCAAGCCTTTGTGGATTGAAACGTCGCCTGTGAACTGTAACCAATAAAGGTCTTATCTATCCGAAATAAGTGGGCATGCTGCCTATGATTTTTTGTAATATTGACCAGGTAGGAGGAAGGACTATTGTGGTGGGCCCTGCACCCGAAGGTAACATCAGCTGTGCTGCTCTTTATTTTTTATAATCTAGATAGGTAGATAGATAGATAGATAGATATAGATAGGTAGATAGATAGATAGATAGATAGATAATTAGATAGATAGATAGATAGATAGATAGATAGATAGATAGATAGATGCAAAAATAGCATTACCAGCCTCCCTACTCTCTCCTCTGCTGCTTCCAGGTCGCTGGGTGAATATTCATGAGCCTAATGAGCAGCACTGGAAGCAGCAGAGAGAGTGGGGAGACTGGTACAGCTATTCTAGCATCCATGTATCTTTTTATCTATCCTATCTATCTTTCTGTCCTATCATCTTTCTATCTTATCATCTTTCTATCCTACCATCCATTGCAAACGCAAAATAACACATTGCTGCAGACTTGCACAAATCACTATTATGACATTATATTGCATTTGTTTTCTAGCGGACTGAAAAAACGTTGCAGTCCGCGTCTGCCTTTGAGTTTCAACAAGCGCATACTTGCCTATTTTGTCATGCCTTAGTATACATTTGTTGCACTTCCATGTCCGTTAGATTGCATTAGCACAGATGCAGTGCGATACCTGGCCTAAAAAAAACATCCAAGCCTTTTTTTAAACCATCCACGCTTTGTGCTGTGAGCAGCAAAGTCTATTCCACAAATTACTTATTGGTGTTGTAAAGAAGCTTTGCGTTCTCTGGAGACTGCACCTTTCTTTCTAAAGCTTGTCTTTTGAGGGGATTTACATGACACAGCTTTTGACCATATTGTTATATGAACTCTTCATACTGACAAGCAAAAGGGTAACAATGTTTTGATCTTTTGTCTTTTAGGCTCCATATCTCACCATCCTCTACAGGTTTCAGCGTGAGACTACATTCATTTCATAGACAATCATCTTGGCTATCTCACATATATAGATATGACTTACAGCTATTTGGCATATAATTAGTTTAGAAGATTCTTGTCAGGTCTCTGCATTGTTACTGTTTTGCTCCTAAAATATAAATCTCAGACTGAAATCGGCTCCCATGCCTTTTCTGCACGGTCATAATGTAATGTTGGTCACACTGGTTGTCTCACTTGGGTTTCAATACAGCTTTTTCTTCAACTCACGCACAAATGTTTGATTGGGTTGTTTTCTGGGGACTGTGGGGACAATCCAGCACCTCTATTTAATTGTCCTCTATTGTGAATCTCGACAAATACTTTGGGTTGTTATCCTGCTTGAACACTGTGGAGACACAAGGGTCAGTGAATTCTCTCATCCACTGGCCTGGCTGTCTGTAAAAAGACCGCACGACCAGGGTTTATCCCACTTAATAGCTAAACTCCTTCTCTATAGGCAGAACACTACTCAGACAACACATGGTGAGAAAACTTCACATTGGTAAGACTTTATTGGATTATCAACAGTCAAAGGCATATAGTATATTCCCAGCAAGAAAACAAGATGGTACAAGAAACAGAGTCTCACCCTTCCACTAGCTCATCGAAAACTCAAATCTTCATGCCTTCGGGGCTTTCAGAACACATTACTCCAGATAGTAGCACCCTACTTCTGGTGGGCACCCATTGAGAAGATATAGGTGCAGTGGCGGACCTTGCATCCCGGGGGCCCTGGTGCAGCAGCAGATGATGGCGAGGAGCCAACGGCAGTGAGCGGGGCTATGTGTGCGGCTTCTCCTACCTGTGTTGTGCGAGCCGCGCTAGGAGCCCGGGCGGCAGAGGAGAGGAGGGGCTGGCTCAGCCAGGGAAAGCAGGAAGCTTCCCTCAGTTAACCCCCTCTCCTCTGCCACACTGGCACAGGGTCATGGGGGTCGGCTGGGGGCCCCCTGTAGGCTTGAGGGGCCCCCTAGCCGCTCAGGGCCCTGGTGCACCACGGTAGGTCTGCCCCTGTATAGATGCAAGCTTAAGAAGCTGGTCGAGCAAAGCAAGGTATGTGCTCAGGTGACCAAATTGTCCCAACTTGCGTTCTTCAAGCAGTTCATTGATCCTCCAACTGGATCTTTGGATCCTAAGCTGAATTTCTGTAGAATGTGAAGATACTGGTGACAGGAGAAAGACTCTTTTTTATACCCCATGTTCTCATTTCATGGTATTGTCTTCTTATAGGATTGGTTGGATAAGGCTGTTCCCTCATTGCCGGGAAATTCAATCTGACTGCATAATGTTCCTCTAATTGATGTAGTCAGAGTGGCTGAGGCAATCTACATATTGCAAGCAATCCATAAATAAACATACTATTAGGACTCAACTAACTTCTCTCTATTTACCTAACAATAGAACAATACGTTAGACATAATTAAGAGCAGTTATCCCCAACACATGTGGTCAAATTCTGTGTTGTCACAAACATTATGTCGTCTTTTTCATACCCATACTACTCAAGTTTATGGAGTAACTCATCTTGTAGGATATTCACTTATAGCTCAACATTGAGACAACCATCAATCTTGGTAAAGTATCCAATGACTTTATCTGTGAAACATCCTCATATCATCAAGCTTCCTCCACCAAACGTTACAGTCCCTTCAATTTCTACATCCATTAGCCCCGTTTTCAATTGTTTCCTCTGGACACATTTACACCCATCATGGCCTAGCATTCATCTCACCACTTTAAATCACCCGTTTCCATCTTCTACTGTCCACCTTTCGTACATTTTTGCAAATTCGAGCCAACACTTCTTATGAAGATATGGAGGTCAAGGCTTTTTCATCTTTTTTCGAGCCACTGTTTTAGGCTTGTGGTCACATACATCACACGGTGCTTGCATGGACGTCTTTGATCTCAATATTACTAATCATATGAGCTGCCACCATTGTTGTGTTTGTTGCACCAGAGCTGATAGAACTTGTGATGAGCCAACATGTTGACTCCGATATCTTGTCTGAACATCTACCGCTTAGCTTTTGAATGGATGGATGGACTTAGGCTCCTTTCACATCAGCGGTTTTCACTGATGTGCGGCAGATCCGGAAGGCGGCGCGCCGCATCTGCCGGATTGCCGCCTAACGACTGACTTGCGGCTGGAACCGGCAAACCTCATTCATTGTCATTTTCCAGCAGGATTTAGCCCCTGTCCACACTGCCAAAAGTACCAATACCTGGCTTACTAACCACACTATCACTGTGCATGATTGGCAGAAAACTCGCCTGACCTAAACTCCATAGAGAATCTATGAGAGACACCAGACCCCTCAATGCAGACAAGCTGAAGGCTGCCATCAAAGCAACCTGGGCTTCCATAACACCTCAGCAGCCGCAGAATGCTCGCTGCCATGCCACGCTGCATTGATGCAGGAATTCATGCAAAAGGAGCCCCGACCAGGTATTGAGGACATTTACTGTTTATACTATTCATTAGGCCAACATTTATATTTTTTCAGATTGTCTTAGATAATATTGTAATTTTCAGAGAAAATGATCATTGGCTGTGAGCCATAATCATCAACATTAACAGAAATAAACACATGCAATGACTCTATATAATATATGTGTCACTTTATGTATTGAATTACTGAAATAAAGGAATTTTTTGAATTCATTAAGATGCACCTGTATGTCCATTGACTTTATGATGATATTCTAATTCATTGAGACGCGTCTGTATATAGCACCAGCCGAACATTTTGCTTTTTACGGGAGTAACATAAAATGGACACTTGCAGAAATCATATTTTCTTGGGGTTACTGCCATTAATCTACGGCTCGTCTCTCAGCCAAGTGTGTTTGTGTCTCTGATTTCAGATGAAATCATTGAGTTTCGAGGCCAGATGGAGGAGGTCATACGGGTCATAGAGATGAGCACAAACACAAACATAAGTGGAGCCTACAGTGAACAATTTCGTTCAGATTGTCATACTGCCAGGACTTCTTCAAAAAAAGTAAAATAAAGAAAACATCTGGTTGTGTAGTTGACCCTTCTACTTTCCTACCAACTTATTTCAGTACTGGAAAGAGCCCCGAGTATGTCTTGCTCATGCAGAATCAGACTTGATCTTCATAGACCCGTAAGGAAAAAAATAAAGATGTTCAGTTCGATAGCAGCGGGAAGGAAACAAGTCTATTTGTTAGAAGAAATCAACATTGTTACAACGTTTCGAAAGATCATTTCAGTGTTTTTAAAAATAAAATTATTCAAACAATTTTGAAAATTGATTTACAGAAGTTTTAGGGTTGAAAAAAGTCAAAAGTTTGTGAGGAAAATACTATTTGCCTAATATAAGGGGGAAGAGTCAACATTAGCATCAGCCTCATTATGAGCCTCAATATCAGCATCAGCATTATCATCAGACTCAACATTAGCATCATCATCAGCAGCATCAACATCATCAGCACCCTCACCATCAGCATTATCATCAGCATCAACTCATAATCAGCATGAACATCAGCATCATCATGAGCCTCAGCATCATTATCAGCCTCAATATCAGCATCATCATCAGCCTTAATATCATCAGCCTCAACATCAGCATCAGCCTCAACATCATCATCAGCCTCAACATGAGCATCATCATCATCATGAGCATCAGCATCATTATCAGCATCAACATCAGTATCATCATGAGCATCAGCATCATTATCAGCCTCAATATCAGCATCATCATCAGCCTCAATATCATCAGCCTCAACATCAGCATTATCATCAACATTATCATCAGCATCAACATCAGCAGCATCATCAGCATGTTTATGAACATCCGCATCATCATCATCCGCCTCAACATCCCCATCAGCATCATCAGCCTCAACATCATTATCATCATCAGCATCAACATCTGCACTATTAGCATCAGCCTCAATATCATCATCAGCATTAACAGGAGCATTAGTGTCATCATCAGCCTCAACATCAGCATCAGCCACAACATCATCATCAGCCTCAACATGAGCATCAGCATCATCATGAGCATCAGCATCATTGTCAGCATCAACATCAGCATCATCATGAGCATCAGCATCATTGTCAGCATCAACATCAGCATCATCATGAGCATCAGCATCATCATCAGCCTCAATATCATCAGCCTCAACATCAGCATTATCATCAACATAATCATCAACATCAGCAGCATCATCAGCATGTTCATGAACATCCGCATCATCATCATCCGCCTCAACATCCCCATCAGCATCATCAGCCTCAACATCATTATCATCATCAGCATCAACGTCTGCATTGTTAGCATCAGCCTCAATATCATCTTCAGCATTAACAGGAGCATCAGCGTCAACATCAGTGTCATCATCAGCCTCAATATCAGCATCAGCCTCAACATCATCATCAGCCTCAACATGAGCATCAGCATCATTGTCAGCATCAACATTAGCATCATCATGAGCATCAGCATCATTATCAGCCTCAATATCAGCATCATCATCAGCCTCAATATCATCAGCCTCAACATCAGCATTATCATCAACATAATCATCAACATCAGCAGCATCATCAGCATGTTCATGAACATCTGCATCATCATCATCCGCCTCAACATCCTCATCAGCATCATCAGCCTCAACATCATTATCATCATCAGCATCAACATTTGCATTGTTAGCATCAGCCTCAATATCATCTTCAGCATTAACAGGAGCATCAGCGTCAACATCAGTGTCATCATCAGCCTCAACATCAGCATCAGCCTCAACGTCATCATCAGCCTCAACATGAGCATCAGCATCATCATCAGCATCATCATGAGCATCAGCATCATTGTCAGCATCAACATCAGCATCATCATCAGCATCATCATCAGCCTCAACATCAGCATCATCATCAGCATCAACATCATCACCAGCCTCAACATGAGCATCAGCATCAGCCATAACATCAGCAGCAGCATCAACATCATCACCAGCCTCAACATGAGACTCCAAAGTGGCAATCAGAATGGTTCCTTACGGTCTGGCCCTCACCACATCTTTGGACCCCCTCTGATCACATTGGAATTTCAGTCCTCTCCCACTGCACCAGACTTCCCGGTGTCATGGTCACCATGAGAGTTTGGCACCGAGACGCAGAAGGTAAAAGGTGTCATCACTATGTGCACCGTTGACCTCAGGATCGCCCACATAGACTCCTCCCAGATGCCCTTTCACACAGAGATCCGGGACAGTGCAAGAAGATCAAAACCTCTAACTCCAGTAGCGTTGAGTTGAGGATGTGGCAATAACGGGGAGCAGGGTGGTTGGATAAGGCTTAGAGAAGGTCTTCAAAGTTACTGAGAGCTTTGTAAAATTGTAGTGTGGCACCCCTGGGTCAAAGTGCCACAGTGTCATCACTGTCCCCGGGTGGTGGTGTCACAAGAGAGCAACAAAGAGTTTTCTCATCAGGTAACACACACAACACTTACACCTCCAGGCCAGAAGAGGGAGACCAAGCCTGGGTTGAGGGTGAGCTTCCCTATAAATTCTGGTCTGGGAAGGGGCTAGTTAGTGCAGTTCCAGAGAAGACCGTGAAGAGTTCAGTTCCTGTGAGGACTGTGAAAAGGACCTGGGTGTAAAAGAGCCATACTAAGCTCATCCCAAGGTCACTAACTAAGTTCCAGGCCTAAGGTTAGGGTCTGAGTAGAGAAGCAAGAACACATCTGGGAGGCTGTGCAACTCCTTGCTCACCCCAGAGGAAAGGCACAAAGAACAGACACCGGAGTCCGAGACTGTGCAGGATCTCACTTTCCGGCAGTCAACACCGGAAGGTGGGGATTCCAGATTCCTCAGCCACACCGTACCCACAGACACAGCAACATAGAGAGTTCAAGAGCTGACAGCCGGGAAAAGGGTAGAAATAAAGGACTCGAGTTGCCTGTCATACCGGTACTTCACAGGAAGAGACAGGGTTGGCAGCTCAGCTTATGCAGCTGCAGGAGCCAATATACTAGGTGCAATAAGGGAGCTAAAGACTCAACCGGATGGGAAGAAACCCCGAGTTGTTCTCAAAGACTCCATGGACAGTTATTACTTCACCTGCTGCAGAAAAAGGACTGAGAACAACAAATCCGTGAGTCTGCCTATTGCTTGCACACATCGTCCGGCACCCAACACCCCAACTACCTTCATTGCCCGAGGAAGCTGCTCTGTTCATGGAGAGCCACTCCATCTTAGCTGCCCGTCAATCACCCTCTGGAGGTTCTGCAGCAGTGGTGGTCACCCCTAGCCACACACTACGGGTGGCGTCACAAAATCTCCTTTGCATATAACCCCTTTCGTAACAATGCTAGAAAAGCCACTACTCCCCGTGACTTCCCCTAGAGACAGCAGCGGCCCGGCCTTGAGTACCCCACCGACCTGGGGGCATCTCAGTAGAATAGGATAAGACCACCATCACATAATTTGGTGAGGGTTTGACTGCTAGGATCCCCACTAATCTTGAAAATTATGAAATCACAGGATTGCTACACTCCAAACTGACTGTCACATGTCAACTGCTCTGCAGTCTCTGGGAAATGCTTCGTAGTATTAGTAGTATACATTAGAGTTAATTTCCTTTTGTACTTTAAGGGTTAATGTCGGTTGTTGTGACTCTGCAGTATGAGTTGGTGTTGCTGTGTGTATCAGGTGATGTGTTTGACCACTCCTCGAGCCTTTAAATAGTCCCATGACCCATCACCTGATATCACTGATAGAGTTTATTCTCTGTTTTGACCATGAGCTGTTTGGACGTTGAGTGCAGTTTCTGATGAAGCCTTCCTGAAGCTTTGTTCTTGTGTTGACGTTGCTTTTTTATCCCAGTTCTTGGGTAGAGGAAAGGCGATATTAGACTAGAGCTTTTCAGGGGCAGGGCAAGGTTGGCGGCCCAGACATCCTCACTTTCAGTGGTAATTCTGGAAACAGGGTCAGCTATGGACCCAAGTCTAAGTGTCAGACTAGTTACCCCAATTTTCATTGCCCATCACTGCCCTCCTGCTATTTTACCCCTCGTCCATTATAACCACACTGTGACAGTGATAAGGTCGCAGAATGAAACCAATGATGAAGCCTGTTCAGTCTCAGCATTGCAGCAGCGCTGACTCTCAGACCTTTAACTATTACAGGAACATTTTATTTATCACAACACACGTGAGATAGAGTAAACACTTTAACCCATCACCACTCGGCGATTTTCCATTTTTGTGCTTTTGCTTTTCCCTCCCCTTCTTCCAAGAGATATAACGTTTTTTATTTTTCCATAAATATAGACAGATTGGGGCTTATTTTTTGCAGGACAAGTTGTACTTTTGAATGACATCATTCATTTTAGCATATAGTGTACACAGAAATGAGAAAAAAAGCTCCAAGTGTGGTGAAAATGCAAAAAAAGTGCAATGCCACTATCTTTGGGATTTACTATTTACCATGTTCCACATATAGTAAAATGTAACTCTGGCATTTTAATTTTTTTTTTCACTACATTCTTTACCAATCAGATTAAATTATTGTATATTTTGATAGATAGGACTTTGCTAAATGCAGCGATGCCAAATATGTGATTTTTTTTTTCAATATGTTGTTTTTAATGGGGCAGAAGGGGGAGTGATTTAAACTTTTGTGTTTTTTTAATATTTCGGGAAAAAAATAATTTTATTATATTTACTAGTCCACTTAGGAGGCTCGAAGCTGCAATCTTCTGATTGCTTGGGATGTGCAAAGCAGAGCATTAGCATTAGCCCTCAACATCAGCATCAACATCAGTATCATCAGCAACAACAGCATCTGTGGATGAAGGAGCACCACATCAAGACCCTGTCATAACCAGTCCAATGTCCTGACCTGAAACCCATTGAAAACCTCTTGATTGTAATCAAAAGGAAAATGGATAGTCATAAGCCATCAAACTAAGAACGGCTTACATTTTTGTGCCAGGAGTGGCATAAGGTCACCCAAAAGCAGTGTGAAAGACTGGTGGAAAGCGGCCAAGATGCATGAAAGCTGTGATTAAAAATCAGGGTTATTCCACCAAATATTGATTTCTGAACTCTTCCTTAGATAAAACATGAGTATTGTTGTTTTTAAATGAATAAAAACTTGTTTTCTTTGCATTACTATATACCTATAAAGACAAAAATCAGAGAAACTGAACATTTTTTTCCGCAGCTGTATAATTGTCTTCTGGCATTTGTCATCACCTCCTGTGTCTGGTTGTCCCCATATCACAATGGCGTATTATAACATCACAGTGGGTTGTTATGACATTACATTGGGGTATTATGATATCACAATGGTGTATTATTACATTATAGTGGGGGTATTATGACAACATAGTGGAGAATTATGACGTCACAGTGGGGGAATTGTGACGTCACAATGGGTATTATAACATCATAGTGAAGTGTTATGAAGACAGGGGGAGAGAGCGCGAATGGGGGAAGAGACAGCCGCCACCCCCATTGTGATGTCACCACCCTCCCGAAGTGGTAGCATCCAGGCTCCATCTAGTAAAATAAATAAATGACAGAAAGGTGGGGAAGCTGCCGATGTGCAAAGCTAAATATTGTGAGAGTGAAGAAAGAGCAGCTAGGGACATATAATTAGCTTAAAGTACTGAACACAGATATTACACCAAGAATAGACGTCCAAATCACCAAATATAAGCAATAGAGTGAAGAAAAATGTGGGCTTGCCATAAGAGCCTGCATCAAAGCAAGACATCAGAGCCGTCTGAGAAGCATAAGAAGTTGATTACACAGGTGAGCAAGAGCAGGAGCAAAATACTCAAGCACTGGTCTTGAACACAGACTGAACTTATAAAGCAGGGAGGGCAGGAAACACATAGACATGGTGAAACGGCAAACTCCATCTAGAGAAAGGGCAAGAGAACACTCAAGGTAGCCAGGAGAAGCCAGAGATCCCGATAGCGATTTAGATTTCTGTTTCGTTCATTAATTGATTTAAAATCATCTATTAAATCTTCTATTTTTTAAAGAATTCCTACTTTAAAACATTTTCTGCACGGCGCTGTATTTTGATGAAAGATTTTTGTCGGTTAAATGATTTTTCGATTTAACTGACATTGAAAGACTCGAAATCCTCCATCCTGTAATTACGCAGGTTCCCTGCTGCTGATAACCACCATTAGAATTGTTAAGCTGTGAACATTTTCTATAAAGATTTAAACATATTGTAACAAATTTGAAAAAATAATGTTTAACAGTGGAAAAAAATTATTTTTGCAGGTTCACACGATGAGAACCTCTTACCTGAAAATCTCCGGGAAGTAGCGACTACAAAGAGTAATTGCTCACCTATAGAGGATAACATAATGCAGAAACCAAAACTTTCAATTATCTCATTACTTTTCCAGACGGAGATCGTATGCCCATTTGTTCTTTTTTAAAATGTTAAACTTTAATATTTTTAATATATAAAATGATTATGTTTTAACTGACTAATAGGCCTAGAAAAACCAGAATTACTCACAATATAAGTACATTTCAAGCATAATAATTACAGTTGAAACCAGAAGTTTAAAGTTTACATGCACTATATAAAAAGACTAGTGATGGGCGAGTCCTAAATTACTCAGAATCGCTTGACTCTAGCGAGTCCGAGCCCGGGACTCGCTACTCGTTGCGAGTCTAGCGAGTCCAATGTTAATGAATGGGGAAGCGAGAAATAGCGAGTAATGTGCGATTTACAAATCGCAGATGTGTCTCGGAAAGCGCTCGCATTGCTGTTTTGGAAACCCGACTCGCAACAGTTTTTTGCTGCTGTGTCCGAGGCCAAACTCGCATGTGTTTGTCTTATTTGCAGGTAGGAGAGCAGCAACGCACTGGTCTGCCACAGAGAAAATAAAGCTGAAGGGGTTATTATGACCCAAAATCTATCAGGTGCAAAAAAATAAGAAATAGTACCTCAGCTAAGGGTACTTTCACACTAGCGTTTATTTGAAATCGCGGCAGATGCGGTGAAAAAACGCATCTGCCGCGATTACCGCATACCGGCTGCACTTGCGGCACGGTTGCGGCACAGTTGCGGCAAGCCCCATACAATGTATAGGCGGGCTTGCGGCAGGTGTGGCAAGTGCGGTTTTGGCACTTGCGGCAGGTGCGGCCGCGAAAAAAAACGCCGCTGCCGTGCGCTCCCATTGCCCGCCATGAGTGATCTGTGTGCAGGCGGATGCCTGCGCACAAATCACACACTCTCGCCCACACCAGGGACGCAACATGTCGCGTCCCTGGTGCGGACGAGAGTGTGTGATCTGTACGCAGGCATCCGCCTGCGCACAGATCACATATAGGAGTGAATGGGTGCGCATGGTCATGCGCTGTCAAGCGCAGCACAGTGCGCTCCCATTATAAAGATAGGAGCTGGCGGCTGCTGCGCACACATTGCGGATCCCCTCTGCAGAACGCTGCAGAGGGGAACGCTAATGTGAAGCTAGCCTAAGCTATGAGGTCGGCCCTGTGTGCACTGTAAGGCTGCTCCTCCCTGCCTGCCTGCCTACAGTCCTCTACACAGCACTCCTCTGTCCTCCTGCTAGCTCTCACAAGAGCTGTTTGGGTTAAATATAAGGAATCTTGAAGTTTCCCTACACTGACTGACACTCCCTATGATCTGCTCCAGTATCTACCTCACCCTGCTCTAGCTCAGATCTTCACAGGAATGTGCCCAAAATGGCCATGGCAAGGCTTATATACAGCCTCGCCTCTCATACATGACATAGGCATCACGATGGACAGAAGCCAATCATAGTCCTGCCACAACCAACATGGCTGTGGCATTACTGAATATGATTGGCTAACATGCTTGTCCATCTTCACAGGTTTTCTGACCTAACACGCTAGGCTGTCTCGGAAGCTTTGTCGGAACATAACAGATTTTGTATTCACGAGTCCCGAATACAGAATACAGGACTCGGATTGGTAGACTCGCTCAGACTCGCTCAGACTCGCTCAGACTCGCTACTTTGGGGAGATTCAAGCTACATAGCGATGTGATATAGCGAGTCTAGCGAGTGAGAAAAAGTAAACTCTGACAAAACTAGGATTGCCATTGACTTGCATTGGACTCGTTACTGTGCGAGTAATCGCTGGGAAACTCGCCGATTACCGAGTTCTGCGAGTCCCTTACTACTCGCCGAGTAACGAGTCCTAGCGAGTCGACTCGCCCATCCCTAAAAAAGACACATCTGCATGATTTCCTCACTATCTGACATTAAAGAGGACCTGTCACCATCCCCCTCCCCCCCATGGATGTGAATCTAATTGCAGCACTGAATGCATCATGTATGCTGCATTCAAACAGGGGGTCCCCCATGCGTTTGTGAAGTTTGTACCCTGAGATATAAGCTTTTTAAAACTTACACATAGAAGCCATGGAGGCTGGTCCTGGTGCTTGGAGCCACTTAGCTCCACGGCTGCATTTCACGCACCCTGCGTCTCTGTGCCGCCTTGTTTGCAGCCTCCCTCCTGACAGTCAATTCTTCCTCCTCTGCGCCTCCTTGTGACGCTTGACGCAGGCACAGAGCAAGGTATCGAGTCTTGCGGTTCCCGGGTGCCTGTCCTACCTCCTGAGGTGATGTCCTCTCCTTTTCCAGCCCTGCTCCATGTTATGCTATGGAACAGGACGGGAAAAGGCGCTGACGTCAGAGCACCTGTCCCGCCTCCTGAGGTGATGTCCTCTCCTTTTCCAGCCCTGCTCCATGTTATGCTATGGAACAGGACAGGAAAAGGCGCTGACGTCAGAGCACCTGTCCCGCCTCCTGCGGTGACGTCCTCTCCTTTCCCCGCCCTGCTCCATGTTATGCTATGGAGCAGGGTGGGTAAAGGCGCTGACATCAGAGCATCTGTCCCGCCTCCTGCGGTGATGTCCTCTCCTTTCCCCGCCGTGCTTCTTGTTATGCTATGGAGCAGGGAGGGCAAAGGAGCCGACATCAGAGCAGGAGGCAGGACTGGTGCTCTCACGTCAGCTCCTTTCCCTGCCCTGCTCCATAGCATAACAAGGAGCAGGGGGGGAAAGGAAAGGACGTCACCGCAGGAGGCGGGACAGGCGCTCTGACGTCAGGACCTTTCCCCGTGCTGCTCCATAGCATAACAAGGAGCAGGACGGGGAAAGCAGAGGACGTCACAGCAGGAGGCGGGACAGACGCTCTGATGTCAGCGCCTTTACCCGCCCTGCTCCATAGCATAGCAAGGAGCAGGGCGGTGAAAGGAGAGGAGGTCACCGCAGGAGGCAGGACTGGCGCTCAGACGTCAGCGCCTTTACCCGCCCTGCTCCATAGCATAACAAGGAGCAGGGCGGGGAAAGGAGAGGACGTCAACGAAGGAGGCGGGACAGGCACCCAGGAACCACAAGTAGCAATACCTTGCTCTGCGTCAAGCGTCACATGGAGGCACAGGTACAGAGGAGGAAGAATTAACTGGCAGGAGGTAGGCGGCAATGGCTGTAAACAAGGCGGCACAGAGATACTGGGGGCGTCAAATGCAGCCATGGAGCGAAGTGGCTCCAAGCACCAGGGCCAGCTTCCATGTCTTCTAAGTGTAAGTTTTAAAAAGCTTATATCTCAGGGTTCAAGCTTCACAAACACATGGGGGAACCCTTGACTGAATGCAGCATACATGCTGCATTCAGTACTGCACTTAGATTCACATCCATGGGGGAAGTGACAGGTCGTTTTTAAATCAGAATAAATATTTCCTATATTTTAGGTCATTAGGATTACCATAATGAGGGTTGTGTTCTTTGTGTGAACAAGGATCTAGGACGTATCCAGTATTGACCTTGCACTTAATAGAATATAATATATAATTCCCCTAACGCACTTCCGTAAGTTTCGGCGCTGTTCCCTTCGTTGTGGCCGTGGGTGCGCGGCGCCCACGCGACCTGTGAAGCATTGCCCACGATGCAGGCATTGCGAGCCGTTGCAGCCTCGCGAGCAATGCCCGCACAGCGGCCATTGCGAGTCTCCCTCCGACCGACGAGAGCCGAGCGCCGTGGCCGAAAACAGAACCAAGTGCCTGGCCATGCACAGCTCTAAAGACCGCTATGTATCTCAATGGGCAGTGAGGCGCTATGCTCATTGGTCGGCGCCAGCACACAGCGACCAATGAGCTTCGCGCCTCACTTCCCATTGAGATACATGGAGGACTTTGAGTTTCAAATTTAGGGCTGTAAGTGAGGCGCGAAGCTCATTGGTCGCTGTGTGCTGGCGCCGACCAATGAGAATAGCGCCTCACTTCCCATTGAGATACATGGAGGACTTTGAGTTTCAAATTTAGGGCTGTAAGTGAGGCGCTATGCTCATTGGTCGGCGCCAGCACATAACAACCAATGAGCTTCGCTCCTCACTTACAGCTCATTGGTCGCTGTGTGCTGGCGCCGACCAATGAGCATAGCGCCTCACTGCCCATTGAGATACATAAAACTTTCCGTTTTATCTGTAATTTCTATAGCACAGTGTGTAGTTGTACTGCCACTGCGAAGTTAACCCCTTATATACCATTTCTGCCTTAACTCCATACTTTGTAGTCTCTATTACTACTGCCAGTAGGAACATTAACCCCTTATATTCCATTATTGTTGTTATTTCTATTACACAGTGTATAGTTGTAATGACACTGTGAAATTAACCCATTATATACCAGTTCAGCATTAACTGCATATTTGGTAGTGTTTATAACTACTGCCACTGGTACATTAACCCCTTGAACACCATTTTGGATATAATTTACAGCGCTGAGTCTGTTGTGGGAGTGCCTGTGGGACATTAACTCCTTCAATAACATTTTTAATATCATTATAAGTTCCTACTCTGTTATAGTCCTGTTAGTCGGACATTAACTCTTTCTACACCTCCATTATATTGCTACCCTCACAGTTTTGCCTACATCGCCTACTTAGTCATATATCTGGTGTTTAAGTCTATTATTTACAACTCTTAAAAAAATTATATACAGATTCTAGACTTCCGATTCTTTAGAATCGGGCTCACTGCTAGTATTAATATATTTGCCAAATGCCAGAATAACAATAGTGAGACAGAATGTTTTAAGGCTTTTTATTACTTTCTGCAAAGTCACAAGTTTGGAACAGCCCATATGATGATGTCATGTGTTTGGAAGCTTCTGATAGGTTTATTGGTAACATGTGAATTAATTAGAGACACACCTGTGAATGTCTTTTAATGCACACCTGAAACACACTGCTGCTTTGTGTAGCATCATGGGAAAGTCTAAAGAAATCAGGAAGAGAATTGTGGACTTGCATAAGTCTGGTTCATCCTTGGGTGCAATTTCCAGATACTTGAAGCTATCAGGAGTTAAACACAGTATGACTCCTGATTACCTCTAGGATCACATGTTCTGAGAGACCTATCACAATGTCTCCCTGCCTTTTTAAGATGGTGGAATCTGTTGTCTCATGCCGCCTATAGCTTCTTCTTACCTTCAGCATACCTGCGTTCCAGTAATCTGGTATCAGTTTCTACATGTTTGGTGAATACTTCCTTGGTGCATTTTTATCTCCTGCTTCTATTTGTTTTCTCGATTATCACGTATTGTATTCTCCCTATGTGTGAGTGCAGTGAGCTTGTGTTTTGGTTCTTCATTTTCTGTCTTTATCTGTGGGATTGTTAACTTCCCAGCTTCAGGGGAGAGGGAATGGGAATCAGCTGAGGGCTGTTTAGAAGCAGGGCAAGGGTGAAGACTTAGGCCTCTCCACCATAAGGAGTACCCCTGAATTTGGGATAGTTCAGGACTCCCTAGCTTGAGGGGCAGATCAGGCACCCTGGTTTCATTTTTCCCAACAGAACCCATGACAAAGGCTTGGGACAGTTCAGCACATGGATCACAGAGCATGTTGTGACTTGCATACTTGCTCAGAACCCTCTCAGATCTCATCATAGATGAATGTATTGACCCAGAAGGAAGCTGGCAGTGATTGGTTGTGGGGCTCGTGTGCTATAACAATGTCACATGAGTCCCCGAAATGTGAGTTTGGGACAGCACCAGCACTGGAGTTGAGTATAGGCTTTTTCATTTTTATGGTGGCTCACACGGTATATGAGAAGGGATTGTCCAAGTAGAGGACAGCCCCTTTAACCCTTATACCACTAGCATATTTACTACACGTTGTTTTCCAGCTGGGGATTCAAGCTGTTTTTCTGGTCAATTTTTTTTGCATATCTGATACAGAATGTCATCAATAACTAATAATTTTATAACTAATTTAATTTAACTAATTTATAACTAATAATATAAAATATCAAGAGAGATTTTCCAGTTACTGAATTCTAATGAAATCATCATACGATGAGCTAATAAAAACTAATTAGGCTACATTGTAAACTATAAGGCTCACGAACTGATTATAGGCCTAACGCACAGGCAGAAGTTATGTTATTGAGGCGCCCCCAGGCCGTGGGGTACTCAGGAACCGGATCGCTGCTACTGTCACTGGGGAGTCACGGCGGTCGTGACCCGGTTCTGTGGCCTGGGCGTCAGTTGAAAAAGGGGATATGTAGAGGGGAGGTTGTCGTGACGCCACCCGTGGTATGTGGTCAGTGGGGACCACCACTGCTGCAGAACCTTCAGGGATGATGAGTAGCAGCGGAGGTGGGACGGGCTTTTCACGGGTAAAGCCAATCCCCGGGGCAGGGTAAATAGTCTTTGTGTGGGATGCAGGATGACGGGCACAAGGAATAGGCAGACTCAGTTTTGTAGTTTTCTCAGTCCTTTTACTGGAGCTTATGGTAAAAGCTGTCCACCTAGTCTTGAGAGCAGCTTGGGGATGTTCTCACCCGACCGAGACTTTGGCTCCCTCACTGCGCTTGTAATTTGGTGTTTATTTCTGTTAATGTTGATGATGATGATGGCTTACAGCCAATGAAAACCCAAAAGGTCATTATCTCAGAAAATTAAAGTAGGGAGGATGAAGGGTCTGAGAGATAAAATATGACCTAAATAGGTATCAGAGGCTTCACCTTGTGTGGTTGTGAGAGTCACAACTACTATAAAAGCAGATCGCGGCCGCTGCAGTCCCCACATTGGGGAGGTAGAAGGGTTAAAAACCGTGCTGCCGTATTCCACCAGACATCAAGGGGTATCAAGTCATTTCCTGGTCAGCTCCCTGGCCCCTTCTTCAGGACAAATTAATATGATATTGCCATGTTTCAGGGAGCTCTGAAATGCGTTTACTAATAAATCAATATTATAGTCACCATTTGATGTCTGGTAGAATACGGCAGTGCGGTTTTTAACCCTTCATCCTCCCTACTTTAATTTTCTATTACATTGGCTGTAAACCATAATCATCAACATTAACAGAAATAAACACATGAAATAGATCCCTCTGTGTGTAATGACTCTATACAGTATAATATATGTGTGTCACTATAACTTTTTGATGATATTCTAACTCATTGAGATGCTCCTGTATTTCCTTCATCTATAATGCTTTTGTAAAATGAATGGATGGGTGATGGGATTGTGGGATTTTATCCCTAGTTACCATGTTTGTAAAATAACCTTAGATTGACCTTTCATTAGGAGTCATTGATCTCTGTAATATCGATGGCAATGCAGATAAGCAGTGAGTACACTAAATGGAAAACACTGAATTCATGTCCCTTCTCAGTATAACACGTGTAAATAGGCTATAGACTTAACTGTCCATAAGGATTAATGGAAGATCCGTATGTGAACACACAACGATTCATTGTAATGAGGGCAAACGAAGGATGGCTGGTGGCCAACAGGGGTCATTTATGAGCCGCCTTTGCACCTATAGCTTCATTTTTCGGGATCTGGGGCTGAGTGGTTATTTTTTGGGTCTTGAGCTAACGTTTCTAATGATACCATCATGGGGGGATCCACAGTTTTGATCGCCCGTTATTGCATTTTATAGCAATGTTGCTGCAACCAAAAAAACATAATTTTGTCGTTTGGACCAGTTTTTCTGTTACACAGTTTACGGTTCCCATTAATTGATCTTACATCTTAATAGATCGGTCGATTCCGAACGCGGCGATACCAAACATGTATTTTTTAAATTTTTTTCAATACTTTTATTGTGAATGGGGGAAATCGGGGGTGATTTAAACTTTTACGTGTTTTTTTTTTTCACATGTTTGTAAAAACTTTATTTACTATCTCAATCTTATTTTTACACTGCCCATTAGAGAGGCATCCCGCTGCAGCATCCGATCACTTTTGACAGACACCCATGAGCTTCAGCTTATCGGTATCTGTCAGAATCGCGGATGCTGAGTGGTTGGCAGTGCCTGCCAACCACTCGCCGGAAGCACTACATGACAGCTTCTGTGGTCAAGCCAGGATCCCGGGCTGTCACGATACTAGTGTATCTACGGAGCGTTCCCCGCCATGGCACCTTTGGATCCCGCTGTCAGTGATTGACAGAGGGATCCAAAGGGTTAAAAGCACCGAAAAACATCTCAGTTGATGAGATCAGTGGAGATGTCAGGTGTTTGATGTGAGCTCCGCTCCGGAGCTCACATCAAACACCGGGACATGGCCCATAATGTTGTATAACGTCATGGGTCATAAAGGGGTTAAAGGATATGGGCAGCCTTGAGGTCAATTTTTTTCCTTAGATGTCTGGATCCTTCTTGCAATTGGGTTTCATCAAAAATGTTGCATCGTTTCTCTTCTGTAGCCTCAGTGTTGCAGAATTCACTGTCAGAATGAGTTAACTGGGCTTTGTTGTTAAAATGAACCTGTCAGTAGGATCTACTTCCTAAGTCGTCTACATGAATCTACCCTCCTAAACCTTCTACATGGATCTACCTTCCTAAGCCGTCTACATGGATCTACCCTCCTAAACCGTCTACATGAATCTACCTTCCTAAACCTTCTACATGGATCTACCCTCCTAAGCCGTCTACATGGATCTACCCTCCTAAGCCATCTACATGGATCTACCCTCCTAAGCCGTCTACATGAATCTACCTTCCTAAGCCATCTACATGAATCTACCCTCCTAAACCTTCTACATGGATCTACCCTACTAAACATTCTACATGGATCTACCCTCCTACTGTAAGTCATCTACATGGATCTCCCCGCCTAAGCCGTCTACATGGATCTCTCCGCCTAAGCCGTCTACATGGATCTCCCCGCCTAAGCCGTCTACATGGATCTCCCCGCCTAAGCCGTCTACATGGATCTACCCGCCTAAGCCGTCTACATGGATCTACCCTCCTAAGCCGTCTACATGAATCTACCCTCCTAAACCGTCTACATGGATCTACCCTCCTAAGCCGTCTACATGAATCTACCCTCCTAAGCCGTCTACATGGATCTACCCGCCTAAGCCGTCTACATGGATCTACCCTCCTAAACCGTCTACATGAATCTACCTTCCTAAACCGTCTACATGGATCTACCTTCCTAAGCCATCTACATGAATCTACCCTCCTAAACCTTCTACATGGATCTACCCTACTAAACATTCTACATGGATCTACCCTCCTACTGTAAGTCATCTACATGGATCTCCCCGCCTAAGCCGTCTACATGGATCTCTCCGCCTAAGCCGTCTACATGGATCTCCCCGCCTAAGCCGTCTACATGGATCTCCCCGCCTAAGCCGTCTACATGGATCTCCCCGCCTAAGCCGTCTACATGGATCTACCCTCCTAAGCCGTCTACATGAATCTACCCTCCTAAACCGTCTACATGGATCTACCCTCCTAAGCCGTCTACATGAATCTACCCTCCTAAGCCGTCTACATGGATCTACCCGCCTAAGCCGTCTACATGGATCTACCCTCCTAAACCGTCTACATGAATCTACCTTCCTAAACCGTCTACATGGATCTACCTTCCTAAGCCATCTACATGAATCTACCCTCCTAAACCTTCTACATGGATCTACCCTACTAAACATTCTACATGGATCTACCCTCCTACTGTAAGTCATCTACATGGATCTCCCCGCCTAAGCCGTCTACATGGATCTCTCCGCCTAAGCCGTCTACATGGATCTCCCCGCCTAAGCCGTCTACATGGATCTCCCCGCCTAAGCCGTCTACATGGATCTCCCGCCTAAGCCGTCTACATGGATCTACCCTCCTAAGCCGTCTACATGAATCTACCCTCCTAAACCGTCTACATGGATCTACCCTCCCAAGCCGTCTACATGAATCTACCCTCCTAAGCCGTCTACATGGATCTCCCCGCCTAAGCCGTCTACATGGATCTACCCTCCTAAGCCATCTACATGAATCTACCCTCCTAAACCGTCTACATGGATCTACCCTCCTAAGCCGTCTACATGGATCTACCCTCCTAAGTCGTCTACATGGATCTACCTTTAGCCGGCTGCCCGCAGTGTGTTATTGGACTGGTCTCCCTGAGATCAGTGAATACTTTGTTTTGTTGGTCTATCAGGCATTGCTCCCACCTAGCCAGAATCCTACTCCACACTGATGAGGGGCAACACCCGAAACAGCTGTATGTGGATGGATACTTGGCCTTGGTATTCCCTTTTCATATCTTTAAACTTGCAAAAGAGTTGGATATTGACAGAAAGAGCCACTTAATATGGTGGTTATGGTGTTCTCCGCAAGGAGCCACCCCTTGGCTTGGTCCTTCCCTGGAGGGATATATGGCTAGTCCTGTGTTTGAGACTCCTACCCGAGGCTCCACAGACATTATTTGCATATTCATAATTCCCAGGGGGCAATGGGCCTAGGAATTCACTGTGTTGAGCGCTTTAGCCAGCTGCCTGCAGTGTTTTCTTGGACTGGTCTCCCTGAGATCAGTGATTACTTTGTGATATTTACCTGCATTGACCCTTTTTACCTCCATAGTTAACAATTGTTGATGTTAATGTGCAAAAGATGTTACTTTTGTCGCTTTCATGTCCTATTTTACCTTAAATAAAGAATATATGCAGACATTTTTTTATAGGTTAACATTCTATTAATCATTCTAATAATCACAGTTACCATCCCATGCAACCTGACTGCACACAACCCCCAGTATACAGTAGGAGCCCGCACACAGCCCTCAGTATACAGCAGAAGACCGCACACAGCCCGAAGTATACAGCAGAGGCCACACACAGCTCCCAGTATACTACAGGAGGCCACACACAGCCCCCAGTATACAGCAGGAGCCTGCACACAGCCCCCAGTATACAGCAGAAGGCTGCACACAGCCCCCAGTATAAAGCAGAAGGCCAGAAACAGCCCCCAGCATACAGCAGGAGCCTGCACACAGCCCCCAGTATACCGTAGAAGGCCACACTTAGCCCCCAGTATAAGCCCCCAATATAGAGCAGGAGGCTGCACATATCCCCCAGTATACAGCAAGAGGCTGCACACAGCACTTAGTATACAGCAGGTAGCCTATTTCCTATGCCTGGGCAAAGCCAGGCTTTACAGCAAATTTACATTAAATAAGCAATTTATTCTGAATGTGTTCATATATTGGTAATATTATGTCACTTGAGAACTTCTAGGATTTTGGCTGAAAATTCGGAGCAGAAACTGAGCATAAATCCACATTTTCAGGAGTTTTGAGATTTCAGGACTATTTGGAGCATTTCTGCTCAATTTCTGATCACAAACAAGGAAAAAAACGAGTGTGAACATACACTAAGAGGATAAAAAAATCTGATCCCTAAAATAACACATCACTCTGATATTTGATTATATAGTTTAGCATTTATTATAATTCCAATAACTTATTTCTTATCCCCTTCGCGACCAATGATGTATATGTACGTCATGGGTTGTATCCTTGCCTTTGATTGAGCCTGCATCTTTCATAACCCATGTCGGCTGATCTGATGATCGACTAATATGTGCCTCTAACAGCAGTGGCCAGAACAGAGGACTGATAGCCATTGTTAATTAGTTAAATCACACTGTCAGACTCTGATAGCGGGATTCAACACGCGGTGGCAGAAGAGGGTGTCATTCCACCAACAGTCCTGTAATGTGATTAGAGGATGCCAATGCATTTTAATGACAGTGGGGTCAGATAATGACTCACTTCCTGTGAACACCAGCTGAGTACTGCCGTTTACAGGAGATGATCATTTGTGCGGTCCAGACTAGGGATGGGCGAATCTACTCGCTAGGACTCGTTACTCGGCGAGTAGTAAGGGACTCGCAGGACTCGGTACTCTGCGAGTTTCCCAGCGATTACTCGCACAGCAACGAGTCCAATGCAAATCAATGGCAATCCTAGTTTTGTCAGAGACTCTGACAAAACTAGGATTGCCATTAACTTGCTTTGGTCTCATTACTGTGCAAGTAATCGCAGGGAAACTCGCAAAGTAACTGCTGTTACTTTGCGAGCTGAGTCCGGCTGTCTGCTCTGTGCAGGCTGCCACAGCTCCAGGGTCCTAGAGCCCGCCTGCTCACAGAGATGATGTAGCAGAGCTGCGATTGTTCTCAGTCTGCTCATTCCCTGTGCATAGACATCTATATCTATGCACAGGGGATGTAGCAGAGAGGACATCGCGTTTTGGACTACGTCGGACGGAAGAGGATTTTTTTAATTAAAGATGGAGTCCCTAATGGCTTTTTTTTTTATTTCTAATAAAAAATTTTCTCTGTGTTGTGTTTTTTTAACCCTTTATTGGAGATTCTTAGTGGCTGGGTCAAACGTGGCCTGACATTAAGAATCTCGGGCTTAATACCAGCTTGTATAACAAAGCTGGTATTAACCCCTTTATTACCCAGCGTGCCACCGCCACCAGGGCCGCTGGAAGAGCGGGGTTCAGCGCCAGAGGATGGCGCTTCAATGAACGCGCCATCTTCTGGGGCGGCTGCGGGCTGCAATTTGCAGCGGGGGGTGCCCAGAAAGCTTGGGCATCCCTGCGCTGCGGATTCCAGCCCCCAGCTGCTTAGCTGTACCTGGCTAGACATAGAAATTGCACGGAGCCCCACGCATTTTTTTTTTATTATTTCATGAAATTCATGAAATAATAAAAAAAAGGGGCTCCCCTATATTCTTGTGTCCGGCCAGGTACAAATAGGCACCTGGGGGTTGGGGGCAGCCCGTCACTGCCTGCTGGATCCGGCTGGTTCCAGAAATACGGCGAAGCCCACGTGAATTTTTTTTCTGACAAATCCATAAAACAATGTAAATGAAAGGGACTGCATCTTTATTAACCCCTGGACCATGGGCGAGGGGTTAATAAAGATGCAGTCCCTTTTATTTACATTGTTTTATTGATTTTTCAGAAATAAAATTACATGGGCTTCGCCGTATTTCTGGAACCAGCCGGATCCAGCAGGCAGCGACGGGCTGCCCCCAACCCCCAGGTGCCTGTTTGTACCTGGCCAGACACAAGAATATAGGGGAGCCCTTTTTTTTAATTATTTCATGAATTTCATGAAATAATAAAAAAAAAATGCGTGGGGCTCCGCGCAATTTCTATGTCTAGCCAGGTACAGCTAAGCAGCTGGGGGCTGGAATCCGCAGCGCAGGGATGCCCAAGCTTTCTGGGCACCCCCCGCTGCAAATTGCAGCCCGCAGCCGCCCCAGAAGATGGCGCGTTCATTGAAGCGCCATCCTCTGGCGCTGAACCCCGCTCTTCCAGCGGCCCTGGTGGCGGTGGCACGCAGGGTAATAAAGAGGTTAGGGCCAGCTTTGTATTATCAGCTGGCCCTAAGCCCGAAATTTATGGCGGTCACGCCAATATTAGACATGACCGCCATGAATTTCTCTTAAATTGTTTTAAAAAAAACACAACACAGAGAAAAAATTTTATTAGAAATAAAAAAAAAAGCCATTAGGGACTCCATCTTTAATTAAAAAAATCCTCTTCCGTCCGACGTAGTCCAAAACGCGATGTCCTCTCTGCTACATCCCCTGTGCATAGATATAGATGTCTATGCACAGGGAATGAGCAGACTGAGAACAATCTCAGCTCTGCTACATCAGGCAGCAGGCGGGCTCTAGGACCCTGGAGCTGCGGCAGCCAGCACAGAGCAGACAGCCTGACTCCTTACTCTGCGAGTTTCCCAGCGATTACTTGCACAGTAAACGAGTCCAATGCAAGTCAATGGCAATCCTAGTTTTGTCAGAGTCTCTGACAAAACTAGGATTGCTTCAGGCTGAAGCTTCCGAGACACATCTGTGATTTGTAAATCTCACACTACTCGCTATTACTCGCTTCCCCATTCATTAACATTGGACTCACTAGACTCGCAACGAGTAGCGAGTCCCGGGCTCGGACTCGCTAGAGTCAAGCGATTCCGAGTAATTTAGGACTCACCCATCACTAGTCCAGAGCCATGCTGATGATGATGATGATGCTGATTATGCGCATGCTGATGATGATGATGCTGTTGATGATGCTGATGCTGATGATGTTGTTGCTGATGCTGTTGATAATGCTGATGATGCTTGGGCTGATGATGATGATGATGATGAAGATGATGCTGGTGCTGATGATTATTCTGATGATGGTTCTGATGATGGTGCTGATGATACTGTATCTTATGCTGCTGATGCTGATGCTCATGCTGCTGCTGATGATACTGATGCGGCTGCTGATGCTCCTGCTGCTTATGATGATGCTGATGGTGCTGATAATGATGATTCTGATGATGATACTGATGATGATGCTGTTGCTGATAATGATGCTGATGATGGACCTTTTGAAGCTCACCTGAGCGAAACGTGCGTAGTTCCTGGACGCAAAAAAGAAATAAAGAAATCCTGATTCAACAGAATGGTGAGTGCTGCCTGCTATTATTTCGACTGATGCTGATGATGCTGATTCTGATGATGATAATGTTGAGGCTGGTGGTGATGCATGATGTTGATTATGCTCATGCTGATGATGCTCATGCTGCTGATGATGATGCTGTTGATGATTCTGATGCTGATGATGTTGTTGCTGATGCTGTTGATAATGCTGATGATGCTTGGGCTGATGGTGATACTGATGAAAATGATGCTGGTGCTGATGATGATGCTGATGCTGATAATGCTGATGATACTGTATCTCATGCTGCTGATGCTCATGCTGCTGCTACTTATGATGATGCTGATAATGATGATTCTGATGATGATACTGATGATGATGCTGTTGCTGATGATGATGCTGATGATGAAACGTGCGTAGTCCCTGGACGCATCCCGCATCCACCACACCCACCGACATATCACTCATGTGCAGTTTGAAATAAAGAAATAAAGAGATCCTGATTCAACAGAATGGTGAGTGCTGCCTGCTATTATTGCGACTGATGCTGATGATGCTGATTCTGATGATGATAATGTTGAAGCTGGTGATGATGATGATGTTGATGCTGGTGATGATATGAATGTTGATGACGATGTTGATGAGGATATTGATGCTGATACGCAACTTGGTACAGCACAAGCAATCAGACAGTGGCATCTCCATGTCCCTTAAGGGGACTAGTAAAAACAATAACACGTTTAAAGAAGGTTTTTTAAAATATGGAAAAAAGTTCAAATCACTCCTCTTTTGCCACATTAAAAATAAAACATAAATACTTATATATGGTATCCCTGCATTCAGAACTGCCTGATCCATCAAATATAAAGCTAATAATTGTGAACAGTAAATTGCGTAGTGGAACAAAAATGAAAAAAAAACAGAATTACGTTTTCTTGGTTGCTGCTTCAATCCAGACACACCAAAATCGCTGCATGTTGTTTTTTTTTTGGTCTCTGTGAACAAAACCGTGCACACCCGGATCAGGGGGAACCGTAAAGAACTGGATGTACCTGCGGCGCCATTGAAAGTCAATGAGGCCAAAAATGGATGAGGATGCATCCAATTTCAGTTGTGTTCACACGGATACTAAATATCGGTAGAGTGAAACCAGTGTAATTCAAAAGTACCATTCGTCTCGCAATAAACAAGGCCTTGTATGGCTATATGGATGGAAAAAGAGAAAAGTTTATGGCTCTTGGAAGAGGAGAGGAAAAAAATGAAAAAGGAAAATGGAAAATTGGTCGGAGTGAAGGGGTTAAAAAACCTTGAAATTAGTACCTCAAAAACATTAAAAGAAGAAAAAAAAAAGTAGTAGAAATGGTAAAAGGCAATGCCAAAATGATTTATGTCTACAAGATATAGACGTGCCGAAATATCACCATGATACCTCTCTGCTGTATTACAGGATGAAGCAGGGAAAAGAATTCCCAATAAGTCAAAGAGATGCATGAAAGCATGGTGCCCGCTTGCTGATGCCGGTCACGCTTCCTCGAGGATACAGCACAGCTTTCACTGTTTGGATGGGTGTCTTACATGTAGAAATCAACCACCTGGAGCTCTGTGCAACCATCTGATTGACACTCACTAGATTGAAAAAGAGTGACATCGCGGAGCACCGAGCTCCGAGGCAGGTAAGTGTTAAGCATCTTGCTGATAGGAAGGAGAAGACGGTTATTACCCCTATCATTCCTTCACTCTCACTAGACAGCCAGGAACAAATAAAGGCGCTATTAATACTTCTAATTTCCCATGAAAGACAGATGATGGCGGAGAACCATCTCCAAATATTTCCTCTGTGGGACAGGGGAGGTTAGGATATTTATCAATTCTAACAATATATGAGCCAAGAGGATGGAGCCATCTGTTTTTTCTTATTACATAGTTAGGCCGGCTTCACACTTGCGTTCGCCGCCGCTGGGTATTGCGTCGGGGGAACGCAAGCCGAGTGCATACACCGCCCATCCCTATTTTTAACATGGGGATGCACAGTGTATGCGGTCGGGTGCAGATGGCCGTGCGCACCCATTACCCGCCATGTGTGATTTGGCTTGCGTACAAATCATACATTCGCGTCCGCACCGAATCTGCAACATGTTGCGTATTCGGTACGGACGGGAATGTATGATTTGTACGCAAACCTCTGCATGCGTACAAATCACAGATGGCGGGCAATGGGTGCGCATGAAAATGCGCACCCAAGTGCATACACCGTGCGTCCCCATGTTAAACATAGGAATGGGTGGTGTATGTGCTCGGCTTGCGTTCACCCGCCACAATATGCAGCGGCGGCGAACTCAAGTGTGAAGCCAGCCTTAATGAGGTTATTTGGAATTTAGAAACAAAATGCGCCTGTTGTGCCCAACACCGTTCATCACCGACATGGAGTAGTCTTAGACTGCTCCTGTTGGCGATTTTGCCACTTACTCTGATGTTACATCATCATCAGAGAGCCGGCTTCTCCGCTCTGTTCATGGGCGTCATAGCCAACATCATGTAGATTGACAGCAAGCTCCCCCAATTAGATAGCAAGAGAATGTGGATACCGGCTTCGGAAGCGCTAGGGTAGAAGATCACATAAAGATGACAGGTTTTAGATTAAAACAGACCTTTATTGGCCCCTTGCACTGCCACTACGCGTTTCGACAGTAATTCATCTGTCTTCATCAAGTGGTACCACTGCGCTTTCACCATACAGGAGATACAATTTCTAGCATACCTAACATTGCCTTCGGGTTTTTGGATGGACCTTTAAAAAGTCCATTTGGTTCTGGAGAGGGATCCTCCAGATAATCTGAAAGCATACAAAGCTTTTTAGTGTTTGCTTATTACTATCGGATGTTTATTCAGAACTTTTCCTTGATTGTCAAACTTTTCATGGACATGACCAAAAATGATACTGACTTTTCTAATTGGTCCAATCTTGGCCCCTGTACTAATTCAGCCCGATGTTTCATTTTCATCTACTATTGATATTGATAAATACAAGATGGGGGTCAGGGTTGTTTTATCACAGCAGCCCTCTCCCGGTAAGAGGCATTCATTCACTTCCTTTTCCAAAAAACTTACCGGTTGAGAGAAACTATGATATTAGCAATAGGGAACTTTTGGCTAAGTATTTGGCTTTTGAGGAGTGGCCTAATTTTTGGGAGATGGCAGTTCACCCTATCATAGATACTAGTGATCATAAGAATCTATTGTATCTGGAATCTGCTAAACGTCTCACTACTGTCATGCATGTCTCTTCTCCAGCTGGGACCTTTGTGGCATCTGGGATCAGCAGATCTCATGACCTCATTGGAATCCTCTTTGCCATGAACATAAGTGGAGCGTATTTAGTTTCTTTTGGTGCTGTAGGGGTTAATAATTCCTTTTTGACCTTGCTGAGATTCCTTTTGCTCCAAACTCAGTTGTTGCCACTCCCTTCTGTTATTTAACCTCACTCCTGGGTCTACCATGTGCCAGTTATAGTTCTTCTAATTAACTTACTTTTTCACGGGTGCCACTGGCGTTCAATTGGCATGCCCGAAGCATTTACAGTCACCGCCCACAGTGCTGAGAATGGCAGTGGTAAGCACGTCCCGACGCTGACTAACAGCTTGGTCTGCACTGATGCACTGATGAGCTGCAAGCCATCGCTGTAAGTAACAAAATGAATGTCCCCTAATAGGTTACATGGAAAGGATCATGATTAATGATTCATTTTTTGCTAGTTTAAGCTTCTTTCCGTCTTTCCTATTTCCTACGTATTTATGTCATATTTCTTATAGGCCAAGAGTGGACTTGATAATAAAGTACCCTGCAGCGTTTCTCTATTTATTCTAACAAGAATATCTTCTAGGCTCAGATTTAGCTTCCTGTAAAGCAACCCTGCGAGCTGGCACACCACCAGACAAGCACATGTGAATCCTGGATTCCAGGAAACCCCATTAACATCCATCAACATATGCGGCATCTATGTGAAAGCCGGCGGAGCGGTCTGAGTCCTTCCTTCAGGGCAGGTTTTCATAATAATATGAAATGCACTAAGAGAGAGAAAATCTATATGTTCGTGTGGATGCCGTGTTGTAGAATTGAGTTAGCAAGCTGCGGAAGGATTACGTTACAGGACACAATGCAATGTTTCGGAATCAGTTATAGTGGTTTGGTATGACATTCTGCATTATTTTCGGCCATATGGACCCTGCTCGTCTTTGGGATGTGTCCGGTATTGAAAATCAGCTTCATTTAAAGGGAATGTCTCATTAATGTCATTGTATTGCTAGCAATGCTCTTTGGAGAAAGTGAACGCCAATTTACAGTGGTGTAACGTTAAGCTCTTGGGCCCTGATGCCAGAGCTCCAATGGGGCCCCAAATTGTTGCAAATCCTTAATAGTAATAGTCTTTTTTCAATAGGCCAAACGTGAGGCTTCAGGGCCCCGGTGAGATTGCCAGATTGCCCCCTTGCATCTGCATCTGTTGTTCTTACACCCCTGCCAATTTATTAAAATGGTTTGACAAATTTGAAACAAATTTGTGACCTATTGACTTGCATTGTGCCAAAAATGCAATGCTAAATTGGGTTGTGTTTCTTTTACGCCATACCCTCGTTCTACCTATCACCATACCCTTTTGTCAAACACTGTGCAAAAAAGTATTTAAAACATTGTAAATGAAGTGCAGTTAAGGTACAGAAAAACACTGTACAAATCACTCTAGAAGGCTGCCGTTTTGCATACAAAAATATTCTCCTTTTTGTTTTGTTTTATTTGAATGAATTGTCTGGGTACAGCCATTCTGGAAACCCCACACACCCCTCCTGTATGATCTGTATAAACAGTAGAGGGGTGTGTGATTATATTATTTATTATTATTTAATGGCCTTCAGCTTGATCTCGAGCCATGGCGTCTTGATGGATGAACTCTCTGTAGGAAGATCGAATTTGTGCAGCCTAGATAGGTCCTTCAGAGTCTTCTCCAAGCCTAGATGGGGCCACCAGAGTGTTCTCCACGTCTAGATAGGTCCAACAGGGTGGTCTACAAGCTTGGATAGGTCCACCACGGTCTTCTCCAAGCCTACATAGCTCCACAAGTGTTTTCTCCAGGTCTACATAGTTTCTCCATGGTTTTCTCCAGCGTTACCTTGAAAGTATCAATCCATTGGGTTGCTGGTCATCCTCTTTGACTTGTTCCTTCTCTTCTTCCAACCATGATGTCCTCTGGTGATCGTATGATGTGTAGACAAGTCATAGCTTGGTGATCTTTGCTTCCATGGACATGTTTGGCTTAATTTGTTCTTGTATTGATGTATTCGTTCCTCTTGCCCTCCATGGTATTGATAACCTCCTTCTCTAGCTCCACATTATGATGGTGTTTCCTCTTCTGTCTTGTTTCTTTATCATCCAGGAGTCACATCCATATGTTACTACAGAATAGCCCAGACTATGTACGAGCCATGTCTTCATCACCAGTGAGATGTTACTACAGAATAGACCAGACTATGTACGAGCTGTGTCTTCATCACCAGTGAAATGTTACTACAGAATAGACCAGACTATGTAGGAGCCGTGTCTTCATCACCAGTGAAATGTTCCTTGATGTGAAGACCTCGTCCAGCAACTTCATTGTTGATTTGCCCATATCTATTCTCCTATTGACTTCCAGTGTCCTTGCTGCATCTTGAGTGATCATTGATCCGAGTAGGGTGAAGTTCTTTGCCATTTCCAGTTCCTCACCATCCATCTCACATGTTTCCCGGTCATACTTGGCAGCAGTTAGTATCTTTGTCTTCATTGTGTTGAGTAGCCGTCCCATGTTGGAGCTTTCCATCTTGACATTCAGTATTAAGTCCTTTATTCCATCAATGTCTGTTACTATGAATTTTGTATCGCTGGCATATTTAAGGTTATTGATAATATATCAAGCAATTTTTATTCCTTCCTCTCTTTTGTAAAGTCCAGTCTTCCTGAAAATAGCTCCTGCATATAAATATGAAAAGAAATGGGTGACCGGATGCCGCCTTGTCTGACGCCTAGCTCTACTTTGAACTATACTGTGTCACCATGTGCCGTTCGGACTGTTGCTTCTTGGTTGATGTAAAGGTTGCTGATGAGGCTGATCAGATGATTCGGCACACACCTATCCTTCATGGTATTCCAAAGTTTCTGGTAATCAACACAGACAAAGGTTAGATAAAATAGAGATACTTTTTATTTTCTTCGGCCTTTTCTATTATCCATCTAATTTTAGCAACTACATCTCTTGTTCCTCGGCCTTTTCTGAATCCTGTTTGTCCTTTGGAAGCTCTTTGTTAAAGTAAGGTTGTAGCCATCTTTGTTGGATCTTCAGTAGTATTTTGCTACTGTGTGAGCACAAATGTACAATAGTTCCCATAGTTTGTAACGTCTTCCTTCAGAACAGGAATAAAAACCGATCTTGTCCAGTCCTTGGGCCATTTACTAGTTTTCCATCTTGGTTGACACAGGCATGTGATGAATCCTATGGCTACTTCAGAAGACTTTATTTGCTCTATTGGAATATTGTCACATCCAGTGGCTTTGCTAGTTGACAGAAGATTTATTGCAGGCACGTCTTCATTAGTAATGAGCGAGTGTAATCGTTACTACTCGCTACTTGCACGGATAGTACGGTATTCACAATAGTCATTACTTGGAGAGTATTGCTGGTGCTCGTGAGTGATGTGTCCATCGTTACCAATCCGACAAAAATTGCCAGCTCCCTTCAGTACACAATGGGAGCTGGCACCTCAGTGAGAGCAGATTGGATGTTAGGGTCTCTCTGGGGGGCACAGCAAGGTGTTTTATGCAGTAAAAATGCAAGAAAGCCCACCCTCTTGCTTGTCCCAGAAAGATTAATTTTATGTGTGTGGGCAGAGCTAGTCACTAATTGACAACTTAGACTTGCTATTCGGACAATTGCTTTGGTAAAACTACATATAGTATATGATGGAATATTTAGCTCTGTATCACTAGTCTTCATCCTTCAGTGTATGGTGTATATGTCCTAGCTAGTCTCGATTCTTCCCTTATCACAGATTGTTCTGGGTCGTTATTCTTTCATCTTTTAACTTATCAATTAGTCTCTTTCTAGAGAGTGGTTCGGCTTACTATCTGATTAGCACTAATTCAATATGGATTGCAGCTATACTTGGTATATTTTAAACTTTTTGTAAATACTTCTCAGGTTCTCCTTACATTTAAATTGGAACTCACTGTGCATTCAATGAATCCATTGAGTTATGCAAAGAAATTGCAGATATTGCTACTATTTGATTCTGATGCACGACTTGCCATATTTACATCTAAATACAGGGATAGAGGAAGTGAAAGAGACTCTAAGAGAGAAAGAGGTAGAGACCCCACTAACCATAAGAAGAGCTTAACACTCTTCATAAGAGAGAGGACCCCACTGATCATAAGACCTTACAGTCTACAGTAGAGAGGAAGGGAGAGGACACCACAGATCATAAGAGCTCACATTCTAGAGGAGAAAGAGGACCACACTGACAATAAGAGCTTACACTTTACAGAAGAAATAGAGGACCCCCCTCTGAACATAAGAGAGAGGACCACACTGATCATAAGAGCTTACAGTCTACAGTAGAGAGGAAGAGAGAGAACACCACTGACCATAAGAGCTTACACGCTACAGAATAGTGAGAGGACCCCGCTGACCATAAGAGATTACACTCTACAGGAGAAAGAGAGGATCCACTGACTATAAGAGTTTAAACTCTATGGGAAAGAGAGGATCCCACTGACCATAAGTGCTTACACTTTACAGGAAAGAGAGAGAGAAGACTCTGCTGACCATAAGAGCTTACACTACAAATAGAAAAAGAGATAGATGACCTGACTGACCATAAGAGCTTACACTCTATAGGAGAGAGAGGACCACATTAATATTAATAGCATACAGTCCACATTTGCTCCTCTGCTTGTTCCATCTGGCTTTGTTCTTCATGACAGTTGACACCCTTTTCTGCATCTACTTCTAATCAGTGATTATGTCTCCACAGAATAGTCCTCAGAATATGCACGCTGTGGTGTCACAACTGTCACGAGTGTGTCAGGAGGCATGGATGAGACTGTAGAGGGCAGTCGCAGAAGGTCCAAGCATTTGGCCAAACACTCAAAATCCTAAAAAAAAGTCTCTGTCGCTTTAAGAGGTATTCCCCTTTTAGTTAAAGCTGGAGGTCAATAGGACCCATCTGATTCCTTACCCTGAGATGCCTATATATTCCCCTTGACTCCCAGGATGCACTGCTGGTGATAGCTGTTCAGGTGATCCTGGTTGCATCCTAGCTCAAAGCAGTGTTTCCTGGAGTCTGTTGGTTTGCTGCTTGGATCTGCTCAAGCTAAGTGTATCTCTTCCCTCTTTGTTTGTTTCCCTTGTGTGTTTCTCTAGTTGCTAGCTGGGCTTACTAGTGATCACCCACTCTGAGCCCTGTGTAGTGGTAGTCAAGGGACAGTTAGGGAATAAGTATCCTGGCGGCGACAGTTGCGGAAACTGTCTAGGGACGTTAGGGGTGCCAGGTGTCAGCGCTAGTTGTTCTAAGGGTCACTGTACCCCATTTTTGCCCTTAGCATCAGGGCCTCCACCCGCTGTCGTCCAGCGCTGGGTGTCTCCCTACACCCAGCATGACAACAACACCCACATGTCACAACATGTGTTATCCAAGGCCAAGTCAATGCCTAAGAAATGTGCGTTGTGACATCCCAATATTATTGTCAGAAGAGGCTGGTCTTCAGGTTCCTTTTGAAGGTTTCCACAGTAGACGAGAGTCTGATGTGTTGGGGGTGACAGTTCCAGGGTATGTGGGATTATGAAGCATTATTCATGAGCAGGGGTTTCTATTAAAATTTTTCTTTTCAATGTTGAGGAGAAACAAAGTGGTTTTCTCAATAACGTGTAGACTAACAAGGAAGAAGAAGAATTCAGATATTAGGTGCATCAAGCTTCATTAGAAAGTACACTTGACCTTGTCATCTATTCCTCCCACAGAAGAATCTGTGCATATAGCAGATATTCTGTGTCATCCATACACTACCTTAGAATAAAAATAGACCCACGGCAGTAACAATGGCCTGGCAGGCTCGAAGAGCTTCCCCCTGAACCTGTCAGTGTAGGAGATGATCCTTTAACTCCTTACTTTTATGGTTGGTCCAGTGTCGAATTGAGTTGAATAGAACTATTTTCAGAAATAGCTTCCATAGTCACAGAAGGCGAAAGTCGGAATTACTAAAAAGTTTGATCTCGGCAAAGTTTAGTTTGTATTCACCCAACTATTTTATTCTGTTAATGAAGACGTTTTTGAAAAAGTAAGGACGGCTTGAGACAAACTTGACTCGGGTCAACCCAACACGGAGACCATCATACAACAATAGAATGTAAAGAGTAGTAGAATGTGTCAAAAGTAATAGAATTAAATGCTATAGTCAGGATTCTGAACACCATGATATACAATGGGTTAAATAAGTGTTGAGCATTTAAATATATTTCTAAAGGTGCTATTGGCATGAATTCCTCACCAGATGTCAGTAACAACCCATCCAATTCACACAGGCAAAGAAATCAAACCATGGATGTCCATAAATGATGTGCCATAGTGAGACATGACACAGGGAAAAGTATTGAACACATGCAGAAAGAGATGAGCAAAAAGCCCTGGAAAGTCATGTGTCAGTAATTAGAATGCCATCCTTCCACTTAGTGAGAGATAAGATCAGCTTGTCCAGCTGATGGCCGATAAAAAGATTTCTCATTACCAAAGTGTCACACAAGAAACATCTCATGATCGGTAAAACCAGTGAGCTGTCTCAAAACTTTTACAAATTTATTGATGCAAAATATACTAATGCCAATGGTTAGTAAATAATGTCTAAACTCCAGAAGGCTCCAGGGAGCTCTGCTAGGGACATAATACACAAGTGTAAAGAATATAATTTCACCATAAACCGGCCACGACCAGGTGCTTCCCACAAGATTTCAGACAGAGGAGGGAAAAGAATTATAAGAAGAGATGTCCAAGACCCAAGAACCCCCTGTGAAGAGCTACAGAAATGCATGGAATTAGTAGATATAATTGTTTCCAAGTAAAAAATAAGTAATGCACTCTCCCTCCATGGCCTGTATGCACGCTCCTGTATGCACACTCCTGTATGCACGCTCCTGTATGCACACTCCTGTATGCACGCCCCTGTATACACGCTCCCGTATGCACGCTCCTGTATGCACACTCCTGTATGCACGCCCCTGTATACACGCTCCCGTATGCACGCTCACCACACAAGACTCCATTGCCGGACAAAAAGCAGGTTCAAGAGCATTTAATATGTGCTCAGCAATAGTTAGACAAGAATGTGAAATACTGAATAATATAGTCTATTTGATGAAACCAAAATTCAACCCTTTGGATGCCATAATACACACGATGTTTGGTGGTCAGAAGGCAAATCACCCCCAAAACACCAACTTGGAAGTGTGGAGATAGGAACATCATGGTGTGGGGCATACGGCACTAACAAATGTCATATAAGTGAAGAAAGAATGAATGGACAAATGTAGCGAGACATTCTAGATAAAAATCTGCTGCACCTACCAAGATGATGAAGATAAAACGAGGGTGGACATTTCACCAGACAATGATCCCAAACACACAGACAGGGAAAGGCTCAATAGGTTACAGAGAAAGAAATAAAGCTGCTAGAATGGTTTCTCCATTTCTATGTTTCCCCCTAACAAAACTACAACAGCTATACTCACCTCTGGTTCCAGCGGTGTCGGCATATTCTCTCTTGGGGATCAGAATTAGGAAATAAGAGTGATTACTGTTCTCCCACTTCCTCCAGAAGAGGGCAGCAAAGACAGTGCTGATTGGCCACAGTCATCACTTGACCAAACAATGTCACGTCATCCCCAGGAGACGTCATGCAAACATCACTGTAGCAGCATTGACACTGGAAGTGAGTATAGCTGTTAAGCCCCTGTTACACAGGGCGATGTCGCCGCCCATTGCAGAGGTCACGTGGGGGCGTGGCCTATTACCGGCGTCATCGCCCCTACGTCGCCCCATGTAAAGAGGCGATGTCGCCGATGCTGGCCGGTCGCATGGTTTCAGAGCAGTGCTCTGAAACCAGGCGACCATCATGGGGCGATGTGAGCCATAGGCTTCCATTGTCCTGCATCGCCGCTAGGGTTTCCAGACACCCCAGCGGCGATGCCGCCTGACAGATCGCCGGCGCGGGGCTGGTGATGCCGCCCCGTCTAAATGGGGGACGGCGACGCTGGCGGGGCGCCAAAAACATACACGCCCCTGCCAGTCGCCGCCGACATCCCCAGCCCCGTCACCAGGTGTGACGGGGCCCTTATAGGTTTGCTGGAAGGAAAACAAAGAGATGAAAAAGGATTTGTTCGAGTAGTAGAAATCCCCTTTAAACTTAATTGAAATGAAGACTCCAGTGTCTGGAGAAATACTTTAAAAGGTGCAGTCTTTATTATCAATGTTTAAACACATTCATTTCAGTAGCAATTGTACCACTGACGCGTTTTGCCTTATTCGTGGATATAGTGAGAGAGTTGGTTTCTACCCAATCTTGAAGCATAATTGATCACACATTATAAGCTCCACAAATCAAATGGACATTATCATCTGCACTGTCTATTTTAACTCCTGCAACCTAATGTGAATAGGTAATTCCTATTAGGTGACACAATAGACATTTACATATTACATATGTGTGAACTATTGTATTTCCAAGTCTTAAAGGCCAGTTTTTCTTAAACATTTTCCATCATTTATTGCTTACATATGCCCATTTGGTGTTAATGTCAAATTCTGTTAGCGGAAAGTGGGCACGAGAATGACTTAATCCAGCTATCACCATACCCATCAGTACTAATCGGCTCGTTTGTGGGTTAAAAAACTACATATAAGGCCCCCTTCACACCTGCGTATAAAACATGTAAATGAAAAAAAACAATACTGGTCTCATCATTGTTTACTATCGGTGTGTCATCAGTGATTATCCGGTATAGAGAAAGATAGCGCCAGTTCAAAGCACCAGTGTGGGCGCTGGGAGCAGGGGCGGAACTACTGTGGTTCAGCTGGTTCAGCTGCACCAGGGCCCGACCGGGTAGGGGGCTCCTCAAGCACCTGTAGGGGGCCCTGCACAGCCGTCCCCCGTGACCCTGTGTCAGAGAAGGTTAACTGAGGGAAGCTTCCTGCTTCCCTTGGCTGTTCCCACCCCTCCTCTACTCTGCCACCCCGGCTCCCAGACCTGCGATGCACGGCTCGGTGCAGGTAGGAGCCGCTCGCAACCACCCCCCCCAACCCTGCTCCTCATCTACAGCTGCAAGCACCACCAATAACCCCCCCCCGCTCCTCACCTACAGCTGCACCAGGGCCCGCCAGGCTCAAGTTCCAAGTTCCGCCACCGGCTGGGAGGATTGATAATTCTTTAGTACCATAGAATGATTAAAGAATTATCGTTTTAGATCAGACAACCCCTTTAAGGAATGGGCTAAAAATGGGTTTGGTCTAAAGTCAAATATAATACTTGCCATGTGACTTTGTGATTTCCAAGTCAGGCAAACAGAGTTGCAGTGCAAAACTAGCCTAAAGCTGGACGTACACATTGCATGGCTGTTGACCAAACAATCGGTCGGCCAACATCCATCTCAGCTGCCACTCCTATACACAGGATGACTCAATCAGCTGAACACTGTTGTGTTCTCTCTAAGAAAGCTGACATGTCTTATCTCCAGGATAACAACGCCATCAGCAGTCCGAACTCGACCATGCATGGTCGCCATCTCCCAAAACCATCAATCGTCTCGTATCTCCATTCAAATAGGTCTGACATCTGAACCCTTCAATATTGGCGATTCACCCTAATACGTATGGAACGCAAGTCTGTATTCCCGTATCCTTGTGAAAAATTTGAGTGCTATGATAATTGTATTGGGTAATATGTGGGTCCATAGAGTTGAATGCACCTATACGCTTCAGTAAAAATGAAATATTGTTGGAATGGGAAAGTCTGGATGTTGCCAAATGGATCAGTCCTATTTTTCTGAGAATGACCCTTCGTAAACATCGCCTTCATTAGAAAAAATCTCACCAAAATATTGACCGGTAAATATCATTGCACCTAGCAGCAGGCTGATAGCTCCTCCGAGAGGCAACACAGGTGTCCATATACCGGTGCTCAGTCACCTACAACCCACAAATGGGGGCGGTTCTATCACCAGCATCCGGCCATGCTGTCAGGGAAGTTACTGGTGGCATCTATAGACACAAGGTTACCACAGGGCTCTGCCACTCAGGTACAGGTGAAGCATAGTGTCAGAGCAGCCTATTGGTCACGCCCTGCTATTAGATTAGGCGGGCTGCTTCGCACTGAGTACATGCCTCACAAGTGAGGGGCGTCTGTCACTTGTGAGGCATGTAATCAGTGCGGAGCACTATAGGAGAACTACTGAGCCCAGGTGGAGCAATAGTGCTCCCCTGGGACTGCGTGATGATGGAGATTAAGGAGGCAAGCCAGAGCCTTTGCTGTGGTTGCTGTTTGGACCAAGCAATATCTGTTAGGCCGCATGGGACATAGTGTCCTGTGTGGTACAAGTAGTGCCCAACTGCCATGCAACCTCAATAAGGATTCAGACAGAGAGATGTCATGACGCAATCCTGAGTTGCCTGCAGTAGGAGAACACCTGAGGTACTTTCCTGTAAGCCTGAGGTACATGGATGTGAAGATTTAGGTTGAGAAGAGAGGTTTTAGTGCACATATGGTGCTATAACCAGCGGGACTGAGGAGAGCTACTACACATGACCCGAAAGAGAGCAAAGTTCATTACAGCATCAGGGGCAGCGACTCTGTGAACTTAATAACTGTGAAAAGCTGTAATAGTCACCATCAACAACTGCTCCAGTAAAAGTATTCGATTGCACATGAGTGGCCTGATCTCCACACTGTCTTTATCTGTTACTAGGTTGCTGTGGAGATTGTCAGTCTGGGCTGGCTCTGTGCTGCAAATCACCTGCATTCAGCTCACTTGATTAGGACTCTAGTTAAGCTACCTTGCTGCCCTATTCAATGTCAATTGTACACTTGCCTTTGGGTGTGTAGGACTGATCTCTTTGTGCTCTGAGCCAGACCCTGCTCGGTTAGTTACCTTACCTGGACTTGACTCTCTGCTTGTGACCTGATTCCTCTTTCTGCCTGCTCCTCTGTATTCTGTTTTGTCCCTCTGGTTTCCTGACTTCGGCTTGAATTGAACTTCACTTCTGAATATTTCTAGCTTTTACTGCGCCATTTTCTGGACCTGACCTTGCATTGTTTTGACCTCTTTTTGCTGCTAGTAAGTAGTAATATTATTATATTTACTTTCTGTTATTACAGTCTGTTTTCTGCACCTTAGAGATTAGTTATTACTATGATTGGAAATTAATTATTCAGAGTGGCTAATCCTGCACCCACTACTCAATATTTGCTGCTTCTAAATCTGCTGAGGATGGTCTGCTAGCCGGAGAGACCACTGTGACAGTTGGCTGCCATTACATCCTGGCTAAGTGGAAGCCGACCCAGACACTCAGAGAAGGTGAAGGTGAAGTATACAGATTAGAAGAATCAGAATTCGATAAAAATGTATAGAAATGTTGGAACCTTGGGTCTACATGGAGATTCACAAATGTGAAAAATTTAAGGGACATTTCCTGAATAGCTACAATTGATTCTTTACTTTTTATTTTCTAATTTCCTATACTTTAAATTTCTAATTTGATATATTCACAATCCAATTTTGTCATTTTCATGTTTTATTACTTTAGGGAATGATCTTTGCATTGTTATTTACTTGTCATTTACTTTCTTGGGCATTTATATGTCTTGCATTTTCTACCTTCATGTTGAGTTTCATGGTTTATGGACCATTGTCATGTACATAAATGATCTTTTCTATATCTTTTGCTATACTATTCTCAAAAAGTAGCGATATCATAATTTTCACTGCCCAGTATTGGACCTGCATCACTACTAACCCAAACCCTGCTTATTAATCTTTTACCCCTAATCATGGCTGTTGCTGATTTTTTTCTGTCCCTCAATATGGCTGTGCTCTCACCCTTTAAAAAATGGTCAACTTCATAGAACATCCAGTAAAACAAAGAAAGAGAGGGCACTCATCAAAAGGAAGACAAATCCTTTATTGACACAACAGCAGTGACATCAAGTTCACCGGAACCGAGCCACAGGCATTAGCGCAGGACATGGGGAACTGCCAGACAATGGCCATTTTGTGCTCTGATGCACTTCAACAGGTCCAAGCACTTCAACAGGTCCAAGGATAGAGAGGGTACTCACCAAAAGGAAAACAAATCCTTTATTGACACAACAGCAGTGACATTAAGCTCACCGCAACCGAGCCACAGGCATTAGGGGAGGACATGGGGAACTGCCAGACAATGGCTATTTTGTGCTCTGAAGCACTTAACAGGTCCAAGCTCCTTCGAGCATGAAACAGCTGTCATCCAGCGGTTCCTTGTGTCCTCCCCTAATGCCTACTGCTTGGTCCCAGTGAGCTTGATGTCACTGCTGTTGTGTCAATAAAGGATTTGTCTTCTTATTGGTGAGTGCCCTCTCTTTCCTTCCTTTACCGGATATCATAATTTTACCTATTATTGTGGACAGTACAGTATGCTGTTTGGATGAGGACTACAAGAACACAAAGAACCCTTAGGGCTGTAAAGAATTTGGGAAGACATTTTTAAAGAGCTCCAAGCAACCCCAAGTCCCTTAAGCATATATGTGTCCAGCGGTGTAACTAGGTTTGATGGCGCCCGGGGCAAAGATCTATTTTGGCCCCCCCCCAAAGTAGGTGAGGACCGGGGGCTGCACCCCCCTAGATACGCCCCCGTATGTGTCAAACTTGTCACTACTTATAGCTAGGATGAATGTAATGCTAGACACCACTATTAGCTAGGGTTGACCCAGTCACTACTTATAGGAGTATAGAAAGCAGGGAAGTCACGTAATCCATGGTCACGGTCAGGTTCTAGGAGAGCTTGTTGTATTCAGTAAGTAAACAGAGGCATAGTCATGAAACGGCCCAGGGTCAGGTATCCAGGAAATCACAAAGAGAATTTAGGGACTCAACAAAGATGTATTTGGGTCATGGTCCAGAGATCATAACAAGAACAGGGAGCAGACAAAAGGAAAATCCAGCAACATTGCAGGGTCAAATAACAGAGATCAGAACACACACAGGACTGTAGGTTACAAAGCATTTCATATAGAGTGTACAACTGGCAGAGTTCTGGGAGAGGCTGCCCAGTGAAGTAGCAGAGCAATCACTAGGTAGATGGAACATTTGAGCAACCCAGCACCTCCCAGCACCAGAATAGAGGACTGTGCTGTCAATCAACTACTGACAGCTCAGCGCACGATACCAAACACAGCACTAACTCCTTTTGCGTCCAAGATGCACCGCGATGAGGAATCGTGACAACGTGAAATAACTTTATATTAACTAAAAACATAACAATGTAGAAAATTGTAGTGACGCCGTCTTAACCCCGTTGCT
>JARQOC010000005.1:23749643-23773984 GCA_033576535.1 Allobates femoralis
AGGACAAGATTCCACGGCCCCAGGTGATCATTAGAGAAACACCAATCGTTTCATTAGAGGTTAAACTAAGAGATCCTCGAGTGATCATTAGAAGGTTGGGCTGGGATTTCACAAATCTGAATAGAATGCAAAAAAGAATGCAAGACGACCACAGGGTTCAAAAATAATAACCTCCTTTGTGCATTACAAGTTATTACTGTATATATAACAGTAGGGCCAATTACATGGAAAGGTTACACGACTGGTTTTGGATTGCCGGGAGGACACGAAGGGAGGTCATGGACATCTGATGCCGATGTCTTGTCATACTGATATGACTCTAAAACGTATAGAAACTGTTTTATACCAGCACAAATTTGATTTTCGTATCAAGTAATTCCATTATTAGATGGCGGTTTCAGAACCTTAAAGGAATATCTCATAAAAATAAACACTATCCTATTGAATGAATATTTGAAAGGGGAGTCATCTGCTCAGGAACCTTAGAATGGAGAATGGGTGTCATGGAGGTGGTAGTGGGTGAGGGAATGAGGCAGCAAAATGATGGTAAAAAGGGCAGGGGCACCTGAGAAACTAATCTGGCACTGGAATTGGGTTCCCTGTCTAACCCTGCTCCCGAATTTACCTTTGATGGCGAGGAGGTTTGGGCTGCCACCTTTGCCCTTAACTCCTCAACAGCCCTATACTACTCCCTCTCACCTTCCACCAAGAACTGGATTCAGCAGCCACTCCAGCAAAAGATAATCTTCCACAGTCTGCGGCAAAAGCACCTATGTCCTAACAGAAGCTTGGTCACATGCAAAGTGATAAACTCTAAAGGCCCCGTCACACCTATCGATGCTGCCGGAGATGTCGGCGGCGACTGGCGGGTGCGCGCAGTGCTCCATCCTCTCCTTCAGGTACCACAGGGATAGAAGCTTTGTTCGTTCCCTTGGTCTCTGATGAAGCAGAGGCCAGAGTGTTCAGCACAGAGTTGAGGGTCGACGGGATAATAAAGATGCAGTCCCTAAATGTGTTTGTGTTTTTCTTTATATATTTTTTAATTTTTTAAATGAATTATTTTCATATTAATTTTTAAACTTCTGAATTTTTTTTCACCACCTAGATACCAGATCAGCTGTGTTTAAATCTCCTGCGCGGACACCGCTGGGAGATCAGCAGCGCCCGCCTCCAGGAGATCAGTGGCGCCCATTGCCGGGAGATGAGCAGCCGGTGCTGCTGATCCCCAGTGGTGGGCGCCGCTCATCTCCCGGCGGTTGCAGCCGCTGATCTCCCGGCGACAGGCACCATTGATCTCCCGATGGTGTCCACGTGGGAAATTTTAAACACAGCTGGTCTGACAGCTGTTTACATCTCCCGCGCAGACATCACCTATTCGGCATCATCGCGGGAGATTTAAGCAGCTGTCAGATCAGCTGTTTGTTTAAATCGCCAGCCGCCGGCATGAGCACAGCGCTTTCCGATCTGATATAGACCTGATGATGCCGTGGGGCCAGCCAATCACTGTAATGCCACAACCAACATGGCTTTGGCATTACAGTGTATGGCAAGAGTCTGTAAAGAGCGCCAACATGCAGGGAGGTGGACCTGAGCATGAGTCCGAGCATCTCGCTGGTACTTGGTGAGCACCGGCATGCTCGCTCATCACTAGTAAACATGTTTACAAAGTCTTTCAACAATTTATGCAGTCTTTTAACACTTTATGGCTTATGCTCACTTTTGACTGCGTCATTTCTCCTGGTACTAGCAATATCATTTGTTTGTTCTCCTCCTAATTACTTGGCACCACAGTCCTGCATGTTAAAGCCATATAGTCTTCCCTAACCATGGTATTGTCCAACCCACAAGGACCCATTCTCTAACCGAGCAGACTGTGCTTGGACGTGCCTCATCCAATGTTTGCTCCCATACTGACCTTTTTGACCAGGTCTATGCCAAGTCTTCTTCTGAGGACTTGTACCAAACAATGGAGGCAGTCCACTGAAAGAGGAACCTATCCAGAGTCCAGGGCCTGGAGTACTCTGCAGTGAGGCGGAGATTATTTACTATATGTCCACACTCCCATAGTCCTTCCAGAGTGCTCAGTCCTACTGTCCACCAATGGTAGGATAACTGTGGCCTAAGGTATCTATCTGGCTTGCACACTACACAGTGGGCCGATCCTACTAAACTGTTGCTTGCCCTACAGTAAGTAGCTGAACAAGCTAACTAGCCAACTAACTATATGTTTTAGCTCTATCTTATCCCTAGTGCTATGTCACATCTTACCTTCTATTGCACATTATCTTATACTCTATACCTTATTTATACAATCACATTTCATTTATGGAAACATTACATTATATACATAAATTCAGTACAGAGTTCCCACTAGTACCCAACACAATGTGGTTGGTGTCTTTAGGGTAGGAGTATCAGGGCACCGACCACCCTCCCTACAAATGGAGCATCGACAAGTCTCCTGGTCTAGACTCAGCAGCCTTGTAGGTATATTTGTAGCTGCAAGGCTCAAGTCAGGAGACCCATGGCAACTCTCTACATCATGATCTGTGAATCCATGAATCTAGCATTACAGATACAGAACAAATGTAAAAATAAATGTAATTATTTATGAAATTCAACTACATGTCTCCCTCTGCTGTCTCTTGGATTCCTCTTCTGCCATGAGTGTCGATTGGCTGCTGAAACTATTCAATGGCCACTGATTGGTTGCAGCGGTTGAGTTTGGTCAAAACTGGAATTAAGACCTAGAAGACCATATCTATCTCAAATAGAACATAAACACTGCAGCCAATCACTGACCAAACAGCTGTCACCTAATACCAGAAGAAGACGCAACATATAGACACTATAAGTTTCACTATGACAGCTTTATTGCCTCCTTAATAGGGTTTTCTAGCATTAGAATACAAGTCTGCAGTCACCAGATATATTGCACACCACGGCGAGGCAACACCCAGCGCATGGCACAATAGGAATGATTTACCAGGGAAAATGTAAATGAAGGGCCTGGAGATAGGGAGAGTCATTCACCTGTTACTGATCCCTGAATCCACTAACATCCCTAGATGGCCCCTTTCCTTGTCTGGGAGCACGTGCTTAGGCCCTGCCTGACCCTGGACTTGCCCTGACTAGTGAGCACACCAGCAAGACACTAGTTATTCTGTGATGACAAAGCTTTTTTCAATGCGTGTCATGGGTTATTATTCTTAATTAGGCCAGACAAATTGTCTTTTGGTTGATAACTCATCTTTGTTAAGTTATAGTTTGTTATCAGACTGCTTAGAGCATTCATTATCATAGTGTGTGGATTGCAAACTAAATGTTAATTACCCCAGCCCCCTTCAGTCTACATTTTTCAGAGAAGAATTATGCAGTCGGATTGAACTGACAACCAATAAGGGAACAGCCTTATTCCACCAATTCTGTAAGAATACAATATACCCTGAGGTGAAATATCGGGATATATAAAGGACTTGGTTCAGTCACCAGTAGTCATATGCTACATGTCATCAGTCTAGAGGCTTTGGTCCCAGCTAAATCATCATAACACTGGATTATATTCTACGGGAATTCAGTCTAGGATCCTAGGATTCAGCTGGAAGATAAGCAGGTTGGGACAGTTCGGTCATCTGGCTACACACTTTCTGTGTTCCTTTGCTTACTAATCTTGATGTTATTCCTTTTTAGTGGGTGCTTGCCAAAAGCGGAGTGTTGGACTGGAGTAGTTGGCCCTGGAAACCCCGAAGGCACAAATATTCAAATCCCTTGTGATCCAGCCGAAACATGAGACTCTGTTACCTGTTACATTGTGTGTAGTGATGGGCGAGTCCTAAATAACTCGGAATCGCTTGACTCTAGCGAGTCCGAGCCCGGGACTCGCTACTCGTTGCGAGTTTAGCGAGTCCAATGTTAATGAATGGGGAAGCGAGTAATAGCGAGTAGTGTGAGATTTACAAATCGCAGATGTGTCTCGGAAGCTGCAGCCTGAAGCAATCCTAGTTTTGCCATTGATTTGCATTGGACTCGTTTACTGTGCAAGTAATCGCTGGGAACCTCGCACAGTAAGGAGTCAGGCTGTCTCCTCTGTGCTGGCTGCCGCAGCTCCAGGGTCCTAGAGCCCGCCTGCTGCCTGATGTAGCAGAGCTGAGATTGTTCTCAGTCTGCTCATTCCCTGTGCATAGACATCTATATCTATGCAAAGGGATGTAGCAGAGAGGACATCGCGTTTTGGACTGCGTCGGACGGAAGAGGATTTTTTTAATTAAAGATGGAGTCCCTAAAGGTTTTTTTTTTTTATTTCTAATAAAATTTTTTCTCTGTGTTGTGTTTTTTTAACCCTTTATTGGAGATTCTTAGTGGCTGGGTCAAACGTGGCCTGACATTAAGAATCTCGGGCTTAATACCAGCTTGTATAACAAAGCTGGTATTAACCCCTTTATTACCCAGCGTGCCACCGCCACCAGGGCCGCTGGAAGAGCGGGGTTCAGCGCCAGAGGATAGCGCTTCAATGAACGCGCCATCTTCTGGGGTGGCTGCGGGCTGCAATTTGCAGCGGGGGGTGCCCAGAAAGCTTGGGCCTCCCTGCGCTGCGGATTCCAGCCCCCAGCTGCTTAGCTGTACCTGGCTAGACATAGAAATTGCGCGGAGCCCCACGCATTTTTTTTTTTTTATGTCATGAAATTCATGAAATAATAAAAAAAAGGGCTCCCCTATATTCTTGTGTCCGGCCAGGTACAAATAGGCACCTGGGGGTTGGGGGCAGCCCGTCGCTGCCTGCTGGATCCGGCTGGTTCCAGAAATACTGCGAAGCCCACGTGAATTTTTTTTCTGACAAATCCATAAAACAATGTAAATAAAAGGGACTGCATCTTTATTAACCCCTGGACCATGGGCGAGGAGTTAATAAAGATGCAGTCCCTTTTATTTACATTGTTTTATGGATTTGTCAGAAAAAAATTTCGCGTGGGCTTCGGCGTATTTCTGGAACCAGCCGGATCCAGCAGGCAGCGACGGGCTGCCCCCAACCCCCAGGTGCCTATTTGTACCTGGCCGGACACAAGAATATAGGGGAGCCCTTTTTTTTAATTATTTCATGAATTTCATGAAATAATTAAAAAAAAATGCGTGGGGCTCCGCGCAATTTCTATGTCTAGCCAGGTACAGCTAAGCAGCTGGGGGCTGGAATCCGCAGCGCAGGGAGGCCCAAGCTTCCTTGGCACCCCCCGCTGCAAATTGCAGCCCGCAGCCGCCCCAGAAGATGGCACGTTCATTGAAGCGCCATCCTCTGGCGCTGAACCCCGCTCTTCCAGCGGCCCTGGTGGCTGTGGCACGCTGGGTAATAATGGGGTTAATACCAGCTTTGTTATGCAAGCTGGTATTAAGCCCGAGATTCTTAATGTCAGGCCACGTTTGACCCAGCCACTAAGAATCTCCAATAAAGGGTTAAAAAAACACAACACAGAGAAAATGTTTTATTAGAAATTTAAAAAAAAGCCATTAGGGGCTCCATCTTTAATTAAAAAAATCCTCTTCCGTCCGACGTAGTCCAAAACGCGATGTCCTCTCTGCTACATCCCCTGTGCATAGATATAGATGTCTATGCACAGGGATGAGCAGACTGAGAACAATCGCAGTTCTGCTACATCATCTCTGTGAGCAGGCGGGCTCTAGGACCCTGGAGCTGCGGCAGCCTGTACAGAGCAGACAACTGGACTTGGCTCGCAAAGTAACAGCAGTTACTTTGAGAGTTTCCCTGTGATTACTTGCACAGTAATCAGACCAATGCAAGTCAATGGCAATCCTAGTTTTGTCAGAGTCTCTGACAAAACTAGGATTGCCATTGATTTGCATTGGACTCGTTGCTGTGCGAGTAATCGCTGGGAAACTTGCAGAGTACCGAGTCCTGCGAGTCCCTTTCTACTCGCCGAGTAACGAGTCCTAGCGAGTAGATTCGCCCATCCCTAATTGTGTGGTCTTGCTGTGTATGTGTTATATGCATTTGACTGTTGGGGATCCAATAAAGTCTCACCCTGAGTTGTCTGAATAGTGTCCTGCCCATGGGTCATGAATTCAGGCATTCAGAGGGATGAGCCCTGGTCCCTTTGGTCTTTCTCATGGTGGCCAAACCAGCGGACAAGAGCACCCACCGACCTCCTTGTCTCCACACTTACTACTTATATAAAGATAACCACTCCAATTCTTTTCCAAAGAGGAAATCCACAACAGCTTTCTCCAGAGAATCCTTCACTCGTCACCATAAAATTATTTATATTCAGCATAGGAGAGAATGAAGAGTGGGTTTACATGGTAGAAGGAAGTGGAAGCAGCTGAGATTACAACTACATGGTAATCACAGCAGGATAAAAAAAATAATTTTAACTCCTTCAGCACCAAATAAAATTAAAAACAGCTCCTACTCAGGAAAGCTTTAAAGAGGATCTGCAGTCAACTAAACAATGTTATTTTCTGATCCCGGATTCCTCCGAGGAAACATCAGTCCGGGAGACACTCGTGACAATGTGATTGCAAGCCGGTACGAAAAAAGTTACTGCAGACTTGTTCCTTTAGGCTGGAAAAAGCCTTTAAGGCTAAACTTTAATCTCTTAGAGCACATAGTTTCTTTGAGATGTTTTATTATCCAGTGCTTTCAGTTAGATACAATAGATGGAATTAGCATTTTCTGAATGTTACATTTGTACTTTTCCTTTCCGTTTATTTAGCTAAGCAAAGAACGTGCAGGATTAGTGTAAAAACAAGGCAAGATTTATAAAAGCAAGGTGAAGGTACGTTAGGTAAATGTTCTTTTGCCGATTATGTACAGAACCTATTATGTCGGGCTCAATCCTATAATGCTTTGCTGGATTTTACACGACAATGGTTTGTAAAGATGGAAATTTTGTGAAATTTAAATAAGAAGATTTTGGAAATGAAAATCATTCTTTACAAGACAAAAAACAAAGAAACACATCTCGACGCCTCACTAACCTTTCCGTTCTTTATGCCAAAAAAGTATCAAATTTAACTTATAACTCATGTATGAAATATTGATCATTTGTAATGGTTGGAAAGGATATTATCCGGTATATGTAAAAAAGCATAATCAACTGGTAACGCACCCAGAAGTAAAGTCTCGTAGCTGGCAATATTATAAGACAGTCGTAGGGATGAGCAATGGAGTATATTCAAAGCAAGTTAAATGGTCCTGTTTGTATTAGAACCCTAAGATGCATGGCATCACCTGATTACTGGGTTTCCTCTGTATGCCAATGCTGATGGCACAAAACAATACGGAAAGCTGTGTTCACTTATACATTTGGATCCTACGAATGGTTTAATGACCGCTTTTGAGATATGACATGATACAAAAAAAAATCATAATAAAGAAGCTTGAAAAAAAATGCAAATGATGAAAAAAGAGAAAAACACAATATCAGCTCCCATCCACTATGATCACACACAACAATGCATACAGTCATGGCCAAAAGTGTTGACACCATTGAAATTATTGTAATTACACATATTTTGTCATTCTAATTTGATTTTCAACCATTCAGTCGTGTACGACTATTGGATACCACGGGGACCATTTTCCTCCAATCTTCTCTGTTTCTCATAGTATCCTTCGGTTCTCTGATGTTCATTTCCGTCTCTGCCATGATAGTGTCCAGCCAACGGGTTTTAGGTCTTCCGCAACCTCTACAGCCACTGACCATACCAAGCATCATGCCTTCTCGAGGTAAGATACTCTCATCACATGATCGAAGTAATACAGTTTCTGTTTTATGACTTTTCCTACCAGGGACATCTGTGGATTGACCGGTTCCAGGACAGCCTTATTTGTGATCTTGACTGTCCGTGGGATCTGTAGGAGTCTCCTCCAGCACCACCGTTCGAAGGAATCAATTTTATTTGATCACCCTTTGTCAAGGTCCACGTCTCGCACCACTATAAAGCGATTGGGAATGATGCGATGGCTGTGACCAATCATCGTTAGGTGGTGATTGAAATCTCTTTGCACTTCCATGTTCATCATTGCTGCATGACCCATAGCAATCTGCCCCTTGATTTCAACTGTAGAGCCGCCATTGCAGTCAATGAGGAACCTCAGAAAGATGAAACTCTCTACCATTTCTATTTCTTCTTTGTCGATCTTCACATTCACCTTCTCACTGGTGCTAGTCATTATCTTGGTCTTTGAATTTGAAGACTAAGGCCGGCTTTACACTGCGGCGTGATTCGGTCCAGGGCTGTCTGGGATGACCCAGACAGCCGCGGACCGGATCAGCACACAGGACTGGGGGGCTAATATGCCCTCCAGTCCGGTGTGCAGCGCACACAGTTCCCGCTGCTGTCATCGGCTGCAGCTGCGTGCGCTGCACACTGGACCAGAGGGCATATTAGCCCCCCAGTCCTGTGTAGAGATGAGCGGTGTTCGAATCGAATTGTTCGCCAATCTCAAATCCGAGCTGTTTTTGGCGATGTTCGAGTCGTTCGTCGAATTAGAACAATATGCTCTAAATTCGACAGTTCGAGGTCATGTTCGATTTCAGTTCGATTTCAGTTCCGCAAGGTATATACATACATTGCGGAACTGAAATGAAGCAAAATCAAGGGTTAAAAATTAAAAAAAATCGATACTCACCTCTCTAATCCATCCAGCGACGCTTCCAGCACTATCTACATGTCGGAGATGTGATCCTGGCAGCATTTCCCGGTGAAATGATGAGTTCTCGCGATAACTCGTCACGTGACCGGAAACCGCTGCCGGGATTATGACGTCACCGCAGGTCCTTCAGGTCCTCACTACTATTCACTGCTAGTGAGGGCCTGTAGGACCTGCGGTGACGTCATAATCTAGGCAGCGGTTTCCGATCACATTACGAGTTAGCGCGAGAACTAGTCATTTCACCGGGAAGCGCTGCTGGGATCACATCTCCGTCAAATAGGCAGTGCTGGAAACGTCGCTGGATGGATTAGAGAGGTGAGTATTAATTTTTTTTATATTTAACCCTTGATTTTACTTCAATTCAGTTCCGCAATGTATGAATACATACCGGGACTGAAATTGACCACCACCCTAGTGTTTTAGTATGTTCGAGGGTGTTCGGCGAACATTCGACGAACACACCGTCCATTCGACGAATCGAATCAAACTAGAACACTAGTCCTGTGTGCTGATCCGGTCCGCGGCTGTCTGGGTCATCCCGGACAGCCCCGGACTGGATCACGCCGCAGTGTGAAGCCGGCCTTAGCTGTTACCCACAATTTTGGAACGGTGACAACAATTTTTTCCACTTTGGAGGTTTTGTGTGAAATTTGCCTTTTTTCTCAGTTTTTTTTGTGTTGTTCCAATACACACAAAGTAAATGCGCATGAGTTTAACAAAACACGTGTAATTATAATAATTTTCTAGGAGAAATACGTCCTTTTCTGTAACAATGTCAAGGGTGTCAACATTTTCAGACATCACTGTATGTCAGAATGGTAAAAGAAATGGGAAATCCTTTTTTAAGACGATTATATTTAATTTTGCTAATTATAATATGTTGGTAAGGGCAGACGGCTGTAGATTCTGTCATATGAGAGAATCGTGGTTATTATGCTAATTAAACTCTGATTAAACTCTGACTTGAGTTTGATCTGATTTTCAGTATATACAGATTCTCTTGGGTGAGAAAATGGAGAATAAAAAGTTTTCCATCTCCTCCATTGTTTCAGCGCGTGGAAATCGGATGTTATTTGAGCGCAGTCTGATGATGTTCATGCCCTAATTGACCTGATAGCAAATTGTGATCTGAATATTGGATCAAACCTGCACATCCAGTGACCTTTTCCTTGCACAGACACAGTTCAATGAAAAAATCTGACTTAAGGCCCCGTTACAGACTACGATATCATGCACGATATCATTGCAGCATCACCGGTTTGGTGACGTTGAAGCGAAGTAGTAACGACATTGTGGTGTGTGACATTTACCAACGACCAATGATGAGGTCGTTCATCGTTGGTCGTTGGTAAATGACCTGGACCATAAATTTATAGTTGGTCTCCGGCTGGGCTCCCAGCATCGGCGCGTGTGACAGCGGGAGACCAACGATGAACGAGCTCCCAGTGCGCACAGCAAGCACTGGGAGCTGGGGGCTAGGGTAAACAGTGGGTAACTTAGCAGAGCGCGGATCTTAGTTACCCGCTGTTTACCCTGGTTACCAGTGTTCTTGCTGGTCCTGAACGCTGGTGAGTCTGCCTGTTTGACAGCTCACCAGCAATCAGATCACGAGGTCCCATCGATCCACATCGTTGACCGGATCACCGGGACATCGATAGGTGTAACGGGGCCTTTATGCTCGACCCCACTCGACTTTGGTCTGAGTGCAATCTAATGGTTTGTCTGATTGCACTAGGACCAAAAACATGTATGTCTGCCTTTCCCCTGAGGCTAGTGTCAGATTAATGTTTTTAGCTGCTAAAAACATAGGATTTTGCAGAACTGATGCGGTGCTAACGCCATGTTAGCACCGCAATAATACTGCTAATGTTAACCTACGGGGAGGCGGGCCTTACCGCGGCTTCAGCATTGGCATCTGATGGAAGTCTAGCTTTATTTCCGAACGCGAGCAAAGACGCTTCCGAATGTTTCTTTGATCGAGTTAGGAAATAATGCGAGATTTCCCTAAGATGTCAGCGTGGGAGCCGCGTTAACGGCGGGATCTCCATAGGTAAGTATTGACAGCGATAATGCCGTGCAAACATAGCGTTAGCACCGCGTTACTGCTGACAAAGTTTTTAACGTTACCCCATGGGGCACGTCTAAAAACGGTATTCCGACCCTAGCCTAAAAAAATTAAGATATGATTGATGTGTTCCTTTTGGGATCCTCAAAGATTACTATAGGATTCTATGTCTCATGCATTCCATGTAGATGGAGCTGTTGTGCTGATGCGCAACCACCGCGGTACCCACTCTTATGGCTCATAGGAAAAGGCAGTGTGCACAAGTGTCCAACTCTCGCATAGTCATAGTCAACTCTCGCACTCTATAGTCCCAGCAGTCGAACCCTTAGCAATCATGCATTTATCACCTCTCCAGTTGGATGAGTGATAAATATTGTTTTAGACATAACATCTTTACACTTTATTCTGGTGTTATGGAGATGTAGCTCTGCACTGTTGTAAATGATCATAGAGTGACACCGACACGGCATCTGCTCTTTTAATGATAAAGCACAGACGTCTACTTAGCTAACAGATGAGTACAAGTGAAAGATCACTTCATCTGTAAATGTAAAACTTAACCAGTGTGCGAATAAGAAAATGTTCTACAACTTCTTTAAAATGTTATGGTTCCATTCGTTAGTCTCTCCAAGTAAGGTGGTGTTACAATCATTGGATGAGATGGACTCTACAAGACGAAGGTCAAGGTGGGCACAATAGCAACACAGCAACAAGTACAGTGTTGGCCAAAAGTATTGACACCCCTGCAATTCTGTCAGATAATACTCAGTTTCTTCCTGAAAATGATTGCAATCACAAATTCTTTGGTATTATTATCTTCATTTCATTTGTCTTCAATGAAAAAAACACAAAAGAGAATGAAGCAAAAAGCAAAACATTGATCGTTTCACACAAAACTCCAAAAATGGGCCAGACAAAAGTATTGGCACCCTCAGCCTAATACTTGGTTGCACAACCTTTAGCCAAAATAACTGCGATCAACCGCTTCCGGTAACCATCAATGAGTTTCTTACAATGCTCTGCTGGAATTTTAGACCATTCTTCTTTGGCAAACTGCTCCAGGTCCCTGATATTTGAAGGGCGCCTTCTCCAAACTGCCATTGTTAGATCTCTCCACAGGTGTTCTATGGGATTTAGGTCTGGACTCATTGCTGGCCACCTTAGAAGTCTCAGAAGTCTTAGAAGCTTTCTCACACTGGGCCCTACATTATGCTGCAAAATTTGTTGGTAGTCTTCAGACTTCCTAATGCCATGCACACGGTCAAGCAGTCCAGTGCCAGAGGCAGCAAAGTAACCCCAAAACATCAGGGAACCTCCGCCATGTTTGACTGTAGGGACCGTGTTCTTTTCTTTGAATGCCTCCTTTTTTCTCCTGTAAACTCTATGTTGATGCCTTTGCCCAAAAAGAGAGAACATTCTTCCAAAACATTTTAGGCTTTCTCAGGTAAGTTTTGGCAAACTCCAGCCTGTCTTTTTTATGTCTCGGGGTAAGAAGTGGGGTCTTCCTGGGTCTCCTACCATACAGACCATTTTCATTCAGACGCCAATGGATAGTACGGGTTGACACTGCTGTACCCTCGGACTGCAGGGCAGCTTGAACTTGTTTGGATGTTAGTCGAGGTTCTTTATCCACCATCCGCACAATCTTGCGTTGAAATCTCTTGACAATGTTTCTTTTCCATCCACATCTAGGGAGGTTAGCCACAGTGCCATGGGCTTAAACTTCTTGATGACACTGCGCACGGTAGACACAGGAACATTCAGGTCTTTGGAGATGGACTTGTAGCCTTGAGATTGCTCATGTTTCCTCACAATTTGGTTTCTCAAGTCCTCAGACAGTTCTTTGGTCTTCTTTCTTTTCTCCATGCTCAATGTGGTGCACACAAGGACACAGGACAGAGGATGAGTCAACATTAATCCATGTCAACTGGCTGCAAGTGTGACTTAGTTATTGCTAACACCTGCTAGGTGCCACAGGTAAGTTACAGGTGCTGTTAATTACACAAATTAGAGAAGCATCACATGATTTTTCTAACAGTGCCAATACTTTTGTCCACCCTCTTTTTATGTTTGGTGGAATTATATCCAATTTGGCTTTAAGACAATTCTTTTTGTGTTTTTTCATTGAAGACAAATTAAATGAAGATAATAATACCAAAGAATTTGTGATTGCAATCATTTTCAGGAAGAAACTGAGTATTATCTGACAGAATTGCAGGGGTGTCAATACTTTTGGCCAACACTGTAGGAGACCCATAGGACACAGCCATAGGACAGGGACAGGATGAGGACATGCAGTCCACTAGGGGGTAGATGGGATACCTGAAACTGCTGGTAAGTTGAAGATGTCAGGAGGTCACAGGCAGGTTGGTGAGATATTTTGGCGAAAAGATCCACAACAACCCAGATTGTAGTAACACCATGTGCTTCTGAAAGATTTGTGACAAAGTCCATACAGATCTAAGCCCAAGGCACTTTTGGGATTAAAAGTGACTAAAGAGGGCCAAAAGGAGCTTGATGGGAGGGTGTGAGCTGCATACACTGATAACAGAATGCTACAAACTCCTTGTCATCATGTCTCCATTTGGGCCACCAATAGAAGTGGAAGAGAAGTTCAGCGGTATGTTTAACTGACGGGTGACTGGAGAGGAGAGCTGACTTAACCAGGATAAAACCTTCAGACAGAATGTCTTTGACATCAGAGAACATCTTTTCGGTGGTGAACTGGAGGAAGAAAAGACGGCAGCAACAATACGTTCTGGATCAATCACATATACAGGCTAATAATCACTGGCAGCATTAGATGAATTGAAGGACCAGGATAAGGTTTCATCCCTGTGTTTAAGTAAGGATGAAGTCAAAGCATGAGAAAAAGAGCGACCATCCAAACTGGCAGGGATCCAGCCTGCGAGAAGACTGAAAGTACTCCTAGTTATTGTGGTCAATATAAGAAGTAATTGGTAATATAGCTCCTTAAAGAAGATTTCACCACTCAAAGCCCATTTTAATGTCTAAGAGTACCGTCATACCTGGACACCTCACCGGAGATATCGTAAAAATATAAAAAGGGGGGGACAAGAGGCGCAATAGTGCCCTATCACTAGTGACACTAGTTGTAGTGTGGTGGTGCTATGGAGCCGCTCACCTGGTCCAGTTGTGGTCCCCACAACTGGTTTGAAGGCATTTCGGAATCAGTGTTCCAAGCTGCTGCAGGACCTTCACCGACCACTGGATAGTGGTATGTTCCAAGAAAAATGATGGGAGTGATGGTGTGCCACGGTCCGCGCTGCTCTGGGTTCAGAAAAACTCACCAAAGAGCCAATCAACTTTCCATCCTCTTTATTCCTCCTACGCGTTTCAGCGCCACACCCGGCGCCTTCCTCAGGGATATTCATACGATATTGATATCCCTGAGGAAGGCGCCGGGTGTGGCGCTGAAACGCGTAGGAGGAATAAAGAGGATGGAAAGTTGATTGGCTCTTTGGTGAGTTTTTCTGAACCCTGAGCAGCGCGGACCGTGGCACACCATCACTCCCATCATTTTTCACCGGAGATATCGGCGTTTACACGCGGTGATACCTCCGGCGACGCTACGGCGCCATTGCCACTGGGGTGTCCACAAACCCCAGCGGCCATCCTGTGTCCACAAACCCCAGCAATTACCATGTTATATGGGGCGATGTGTACACATCGCCCCAGAGTGCTCGCCTGGTTTCAGAGCCGTGCTGCGCAACCATGTGACCACTCTCAGCCAATTTTTAGGCACCATATCCCCTCATTACACTGGGCGACTCGGCGGCGATTACGCCGCCGATAGGCCACGCCCCTGCGTTGCCTGCGAAATCGCCGCCAATGTCACCTCGTGTGACAGTACCCTAAAAGTTCACAGTCACTAAGGATGAGAGGACCCATGGATGTCCGGCTCGCTGGGTTCCGCTGGACTTTAGTTAAAAGCTTGATAAGGAACCCGGGCTTGATGGAAATTTAACTTTGGATCCCAAACCCCATATAACTAAATGGAGACCCAAATTTTGGTGCTGTAATATGGTTGTAAAATGGTCATAGTAAGAGCTGGAGGCTGCAAAAGGAAGCAAAAAGGGGGAAGCAAGAAAATTTGAACTCAAACAAATGGGGGCAGGAAACCAATAATTTAAAAAAAATGGCGTTGGGTCTCTTATTTTTGATAACTAGCAAAAGTAAAACAGACAGAAGTGAGCTACAGCCCTCAGCTGTCTGTTTAACTTGGCTAGTTATCATAAATGGTAGGCACCCCACGTCATTTATTTAAATGATAAATTTAGGCCCCCCCTATTTTTTATAATCAGCCACGGTAAAGCAGAAGACTGGAAACTTGTCCATGGTTATTTGGACTTTACAAGCCTAAATATACCAGTGTGGTGCATCACATTAGACGCACAAAATCTGGCGCTTCGTCCTGGCCCTGCTCGATTGCCCTGGTATGGTGGCGATCAGGGTAATATTTTGGAGGTTTTATGACAGTTGTGAATTGACAGCTAGCAACAAGCCTAGGGGTTAGTAATGGAGAGGAGTCTGTCAGATATTCCCCTTAGTTACCAGGTTTGTGTAGATCAAAGTGTGAAGATCACGACCCTGGTGAGTGCGGCTTTGTTTTTCTATTGTATTTCAATGAACTGGGAGCCTATTTAATAGCCAGCACACCAGAGGTTAACTGCAGAATCGTCACGAGAGTGATATGCATATGACTTATGTTAACAAGACCAGTGCCCAGTATTTTTCTGTTTTTCTCTGATATATTACAGTTGTGTAAAGTCCAACGACACCCATCAAATCCTATGGATGAGACTCCATAGGTCACTCGCTGTCAGTGTGATGACCATCCGCTGTAAGGCTGAGCTGCTGGTAAGGCAGCTTCCCGAGAAACCCCGAGACCCTTAACCCCTATACAGGGATCTGGAATTACAGCGGAGCCCAGGGGGTAGCTGCCTATTATGAGCAGCAGACTGGAGCAGGAAGGTCACCAGGACGGGAAAAATCAAGACCCGAAAAACGTAGTCAGGAGTCTGAGTCAAAACCGAGAGGGCAGCGAAGGTACAAAATCGTCAGGCGGTAGCAGAGTCAGAAATCCAGGCAAAGGTCAGAGACAAAACTAAACACACACTATATCACTGGGGAACCAAAACTATATCTGGCGGCCTGGAAGACAGGCTCCAATGTATTTGAAGGGTGCGGTTACCTCCCATATGCTGGAGCTCACAGCCTGATGATCTCATCCGGACCGCCCCTAGAACCAGGCCAGATGGTGATGCACGACTGGCACCAACCACCCCACGTCTGACAGAAGAACAAAGGCTGCGCCTATCAGACACCCGCTCCTCTGCAACCAACATCACCCAAAGGAGAAACACGGCGGCGTTCAGCGACAGGGGCAGACATCAAAGGAGCATATGAGGACAAGGCCCTCCTATCACAGGCACCATCAACCGAAGGAATCCGGCGCCTCCCAGCAGCCGAGGCAGGAACACCAGCCACCGAGTCCAATGGCGATGTGACAGTCAGCACCAGGAGCAAAATTTCATTTCCAGGTGCTGACCGGGTGAATAAAGAAACCACGGGCATTATTGCAACCAGTGTGACACAGACAGCAGCAGGACAGGAAATCGCAGGTGCCATAGACAGACAATAAACATGTCCACTGCAATGCACAAGACAAAATGACAGAGTGATGGTAAAGGAAAGGAAGGCATTAATAGTAGGGAGTGGGAGATGGGGATACCTCCTAACATTTCCCTGTGTCTGTCTCTCACTGTCCTGACACCCAGAGAAGGTCCTTTCCCTGCCACCATCACAAACCTCATCCCTGTCTGTCAACTAAGGCAACACTGACTAGTGCACTTGCCGGCTAGGGTGCTAGCCTTGCCACTTCAGGTAATGCAACACAGGGAAAGGTTGATAATAGTGATGAGCGAGTGTACTCGTAACTATTTGCTATTGGCACAGAGTTTTAAAGCCTCCTTTGCCGCCATTAATCATGCTGGGCTTCTTAACCGAGTTGCTTGCTCCGCTATGACAATGGTAACCATAGGGATCAATACACAGCCTGAGCGCAGAGTTATATTCTGCTAACGCCATGCGCTCAGGCTAGGAAATGCTGCATTTTGAACGGGTCAGTCAGCCTAAGGGCTGACGCTAATGTGACCAAAGCCTAACATAATAACATAGTAACATAGTATTTAAGGTTGAAGGAAGACTTTAAGTCCATCTAGTTCAACCCATAGCCTAACATGTTGATCCAGAGGAAGGCAAAAAATCCCATCTGGCAACACTAAGCTCCACATTGGGGGAAAAAATTCCTTCCTGACTCCAGATACGGCAATCAGACTAATTCCCTGGATCAACGCCCTATCAAAGAATCTAGTAACTGGCGTATGAGTGGACGGAAATCATAATGGAAGCCCTGAGGAAGGTGCTGGGACAGCACTGAAACGCGTAGGTTTTTGATGAATAAAGGACCTTATGATGGTAATACCCTCTTGTGAAATCCTTTGGTAAAGAGCAGCAGCGCGGACTGTGGAAACCATTCCTGTTTGATTCCCATAATGGAAGTTGGACCAACTACTCTTGGCAAGTGTAGGATGTGTGATGGGACACCTCATGCTGTCACTCTGTCCCACCCTCCACCAAGTTCACCCAGTGTGCCGTCACAGATATGTTGCATCCCTCTGTCCAGAACAACTCCTTCATGTGTCTGTTATAATGTCGACGTTCCTAGTTAAAGCATTGGCAAGAGCATGGCTGATGTTGTTTCACACAAAAGGTTGATACATAAAATGAGGGCAATGGGGATAGGGGAAAATATGTGTAAGTGGGTTAAGAACTGGCTTAGTGATAGGAAACAAAGGGTGGTTATTAATGGAACACACTCAGAATGGGTCACAGTTAACAGTGGGGTACCACAGGGGTCAGTGTTGGGCCCGCTTCTATTTAATATATTTATTAATGACCTTGTAGGGGCATACAGAGTAGAATCTCAATATTTGCAGATGACACTAAACTCTGCAGGGTAATCAATACAGAGGAGGACAATTTTATATTACAGGAGGATTTATGTAAACTAGAAGCTTGGGCTGCTAAATGGCAAATGCGCTTTAATGGGGATAAATGTAAGGTCATGCACTTGGGCAGAGGAAACAAAAGGTATAATTATGTGCTTAATTGTAAAACACTGGGCAAAACTGTCACTGAAAAAGACCTGGGTGTATGGGTAGATGACAAACTCACATTTAGTGGCCAGTGTCAGGCAGCTGCTGCAAAGGCAAATAAAATAATGGGATGTATTAAAAGAGGCATAGATGCTCATGAGGAGAACATAATTTTACCTCTATACAAGTCACTAGTGCGACCACACTTAGAATACTGTGTACAATTCTGGTCTCCGGTGTATAAGAAAGACATAGCTGAACTAGAGCGGGTCCAGAGAAGAGCGACAAAAGTCATTAGAGGACTAAGGGGTCTGCAATACCAAGACAGGTTATTAAACTTGGGGTTATTTAGCTTGGAAAAACGAAGGCTTAGGGGTGATCTTATAATAATGTATAAATATATGAGGGGACAGTACAGAGACCTTTCTAATGATCTCTTTACTCTTAGGCCTGAGACTGGGACAAGGGGGCATCCTCTACAGAGATGGGGACAAGGGGGCATCCTCTACGTCTGGAGGAAAGAAGGTTTAATCATAATCACAGACGCGGATTCTTTACTGTAAGAGCAGTGAGACTATGGAACTCTCTGCCACATGATGTTGTAATGAGTGAGTCAATACTAACATTTAAGAAGGGCCTGGATGCCTTTCTTGAAAACTATAATATTACCAGTTATATATACTAGATTCTTTGATAGGGCGGTGATCCAGGGAATTAGTCTGATTGCCGTATCTGGAGTCAGGAAGGAATTTTTTTCCCCAATGTGGAGCTTAGTGTTGCCACATGGGGTTTTTTTTTGCCTTCCTCTGGATCAACATGTTAGGCTATGGGTTGAACTAGATGGACTTAAAGTCTTCCTTCAGCCTTAAAAACTATGTTACTATGTTACTATGTTACATGCTTATGTAAGCCGTGGACGGCACACCATCTAAATTTGTGGCGGCTTTAAACTGAGTTTAGTGGGGCAGTCACAGGAAAGAGACCATGTAAGCATTCTGTTCCCACAAGCCTAAATGTCAACATTTCCACAGATAGCAATTTGGCAATGTGAGATTTTAGTATTTATGCTAATGGGACTCTCTACTATGGACAATTTGATGCTTCGCTTGGTCAACTAAGTGCATGAGATTGACCTTTTTCTTTCTCTTTGCAAAGGCACCTTGTGGGCAGGAGGTATGAGCACCTGCCTGATAGACAGCAGATTGTCAAGGACAAAGCACAGGCCACATGGCAGTGGTTTGAGCCGCAGACACAGATTTGGTACTCTGGTGTGCCGCCAACCTACTGTGGTGCTTGACTACAATGTGGTTACGTATACTAATGGTGCTCAGGTTGCCTTTGCCCTGACCTCTGCTCATCTTGGTATGGCAGATACTACAGATTACAATGTTTTTTTTCTGAAGGGTTTTCTGTTAAAAAATTCCAGACAACGGCTGAACGGCACGCCTTGACTTGGGCCACAGTGCCCTTGGGCACAGTTGATCCAGTTCTCAGTCTGGTCAAACCAGTACCCCTTGGCACCTGTGTTGGTGTTACATATCAAATTTCCTCTGTATTGCTGTGCTGGCTATGCGTGCCAATGGCCCAGGTTGGATGAGTGAACTCATCATCGACCAACTCATCTTCCATGTTATCCTCCTTAACAATTGAGATTGTAGGCTGACCTGATGGCAACTGTGTCTCATCATCATCATCTTATATATCTGGAGAAAGTAAATTAGGTTCCTCAAAGTGACTTTCTTCTAACCATGGGTCTTCAAATACACTTGCATCAACACTCCCAAACCTCCAAATTGTATAGAGGGCCCTCCCAAATGAATGGAGGAGTGCCCTTCCTAAAAAATAGAGGAGGGACCACCAAAATGTCTATGTAAGTATGGTCCCTCCAAAACATACGTTACAAGACCATCTTTGGGCCCTCAGCAATCTCAGGTTTCCTGCCTACTGCAGGCCCTCTGGAAATTTGAATTTAGGGCCACATAAGTCATGGAGGTGGAGAAGGAGGAAAAGGGTTTTGCCAATGCTACAATGGGCACATTGTAAACTGCTATGGAATATGTATTTCGCTATCTGAGTCTCAATGGTCTAAGTCAGAGTGGTCCTTCCAAAACATAAGTTACAGGGCCATCTTTGGGTCCTCAGTAATCTCACGTTTCCTGTCTAATGCAGCTCTCCGAATAATTGAATTTAGGGCCGCAAAATGTCATGAAGGTGGAGGAGGAGGAGGAGAGTTTTGCCCAACACTATAATGGGCACATTGTAAACTGCTACTTACTATTCGGAAAGAATACACGATTATTAGTAAGTACTCTTAACGAGTATAGTGATTACCAATATTATGGTAATAGCTTATCACTAGTTAACAGACTGGAGATACAAAAAGGATACAATAGTTGGGAAAGCAACCCAACTCCAAGACTACCAAAATGATCAGCTACTAGAAAGCAGATCTCCAGCATAAGACAGGAGGGCTCCACACACCTTGTTGGTTTTGTATAGAAAGAACTCTAAACAATGTCAGGTGATGGGTGACGTGCCCATTTAAAGGGTGTTGGTAGTGGTCAACAAAACATACATCCCCTGACCAGCGCAGAAAAAAACATTAACCCTCACCAGTCCGAAGGAAATAGACACATTTAATATATTCCGCAGACTTCTGAGCTGCAACTCATGACGTCAGGCAGATGAAAAATGTCCAAGAGACCAGAGAAAGGTAAGCAGGGTGGAGGAAATCAGAAGGAAAGTGGAAGATGTTAAGGAGACCACATGCAAGCAGATTGGATGCAGGAAATGAATGGCAGGTGGGTGACTGGTGTATGGATTAAGCCAGAGTCATATTTACTCTGAATTTTTAATACCAATAAATAAGGGCAAGTTGTGGTGAGCCCTACATAGGCTAGGGCGGATGCTCACATGGGATCACACTGGGCCATCTACAAAGCCTGATGTGAAGCATAAGGGTATGTGCCCACAATCCGGAGGCACTGTGTGTTGGACACAGTGTCTCTGGACCTGAGAGAACCTGCATGTGAGCGCAGGAAGACTGCAACCGCCCTGTGCTCATGATCTACGTTCAGTGTGACACGCCCCTCCAGGGCATTAGGATACTTGGAACCGGGCTTTGAGGCTTTACGGGAGTCACAGAGGTCGAGACCCGGCTCCATGACCCTGGCAGTGTCATTAAAAGTTCGGTGTGGGTGGCTCTCTCCTTTAGTGAAGGTCATGAGGCTAGGAAGGTTCTTTAGGGAAGGGATTACTGGACCTGGGGATAACTATTTTACGTGACGCCAGGTTGTTGCTATAGATGACCGCCGCTGCACAACAGTTCCTCTGGGGGACGATGGTACGGAGGCAGCAGTGTTGTAAAGCCCTCTACAGGTAGGGCTGACCCCCAGGTCAGCAGAAGGTACCTGATTGGGTTGGTAGCTATGTCTCTGGTGCTCACGACGTGTCAAGAAAGTAAACAGACACAGCGGGTTGCAGTCTTCAGATCTTTACTCACTGCTACTTGTGCAACGGCCCGCTGAGTGCTGGGTTCTCGGAGGCTGGGATTCAGCTACTCCTGGGTAGTAGGATGACACGTAACTGGTACCCCTACTCTTTCTTTGCTCGGTCGTCTCATACTGCGCTTGCTTCGCCCTTCTGCCTTTCGCCTCACCACACAGAGCTCTGAGGCAGTAGCTGTGGGGTCTTCTTAGGGGCCAATCTGCAGTATCTCCCCTTAACCCTCTGTTTGCCACCTTTTCAGCAGATGTGTGCGGTCGTTGACTTTGTCACCATCGAAGAACCAAAGCCTCTGGGTTGCTAGCTGAGCCTGGTCTATCTTCTCTACCAGTCGTGGGGTCCCGAAACCACTGTTCTGAGGCCTGGTCCCTCTACTGCCTGCGCCTGACAATGGATACGAGCCCCATTAGTGGATTGCTCACTGCCCGTGCCTCTGGGACCCTCTCTTCCTCCTGGAGCCACCTGGTTCCCTTTCTCTGCTCTTCAGCCTTGCCTCAGGACGAGCTCCCACTAGCTCCAGTCCTCTGAACACTTCTCTCAAGTTCTTTTCCTTCCTGGGACAGACTTTCTTCCTCTAGCTTCCCTCTAACTTGACTCTAGCTTTTTGACTGTCCTCTCTCTGCAGTTTCACTATCTTTTCTGCTGTTCAACTGTCTTTCCTCTTTTTTTCAGAACTTTCCACTCTATGTATACCCTCTGTCACGTTTCCCATATCCTCTCCATATGTGCTTCCTAACTTCACTCCTCCCAGGTGCTCCCTCTAACTACTCCCTCTCCACCCATACCCACTACCCTGGTTCCTCCTTCCAGACAGGATCAGGGACTCTGCTCTCCCGTAGGAGCAATCTCATCCTAACCCTGTGGTGACTGGATCCACAAGTGCAGTGCGGCTTTTCCCTGCATTCACCCACCGAGATCGCTTCCGATTCCGCAGCATACAATTATGCTGCAGAGCTGCGGGAGTGCAGTAATCCGCACCGCAGCTGAAATAACACTGCAGTCAAGAGAGGCATAGTGGGCATGGGATTTCTTGAAATCCCATGCACTATGCTGCCACTATACAGCGCAGTGTTTTGGACACAGTGGGAATATGTTGCACCCAAAATGTTGCAATTCCTGACCATGAGTACACAGTCTAAAAGTGTCTAGTGGACATTGGTGATGGGAGCAAGGCAAGAATTTGGCACAGGTGTGTAACACTAGTTTTCAACAGGATTGCAGTTTGTGCCCAATGAATACAAATAAGTTGAGTCAATCTAAACCCTTTATTTTCTTGCCGGTCTTGTTGGTGGAGATGGTGCAGTCAGATGCTACTGGCTCACAAAGCAGCCCATTCCTCTTTATGAGTCTGATGAGTGGTGTGTGCGCTACATAAAAAATGATGTGCTGAACACCACAGCTTATCATGAATTAAATTAGTTGTCATGACATGCCCCTACTGGGTTCCCATTCCCCTCTGCCAAAATTGGCAAAAAATGGCAAAAGATGCAAATTGGTAGTGCACCTCCAGGTTGTACTAACACGTTGAATCAGAATCTGAATCAAGATACGGATCTGAGGAAGCTGACCTTAAAGCTCAGTGAAGAAAGCTAGAAGTTTGATTTGCATCTGAATGTGAAGAAGACCAAAATAATGACTACAGCCAACGAGGAGATGTGAAGATCGACAATGAAGAAATAGAAATGGTAGACAGTTTCATCTTCCTGGGGTCCCTTATTGACTGTAACGGCGGCTCTACAGCTGAAATCCTTGCAGTGGCTTGCTATGGGTCGTGCGGCAATGGTTGACATGGAGCAACTGTGGAAGTGCAAGGAGATCTCATTTACCACCAAATGACGATAAGTCACAGCTATTGCATTCCCAATCGCATTGAACGGGTGCGAGACATGAACCTTGACAAAAGGTGATCAAAGAAAAATCGATTCCTTCAAACTGTGGTGCTGGAGGAGACTCCTACAAATCTCGTGGTCAGCCAAGATCACAAATAACCTATGAATGGATAGGCAAGGGCACCGTGGGTCTTATCTTCTAATATATGTGGTACATGCAATGCACTAACTGCTCACCTTGATCGGTTGTGTGACCCACAACCGGTATCAACGTTTTGATCCAGTGTCGTTGGACTCCCTACTCGTGGTGGCCAGCGTAATTTCCACCAACATGTTGGTGTACTCTTGAGGAAGAGACCGGGATGGTCTTGAAACATGTCGAGAAATAAAGTCAACAAAAATATCTTCTGGATGTCTGTTCTTTGCTCCATACACAGCAGCGTGGACCACATAATTTTTGTCCAATTTGAAGATCCCAAATAAGGCTGTCCTAGAACTTTTCAATCCACAGATGTCCCTGGTAGGGAAAATAAAACAGAAAGGGTCTTATTTCAGCCATGTGATGAAAGCAAGTTCTATTCAAAAGGACATGATGCTTGGTACGGTCAGAGGCAGTAGAGGTCGCGGAAGATCTAAGGGTACCTTTACACGCGGCTACATTTCTAGGGTGGCTACAGGTAACTTACTGGTTGCAGTGAAATCATGGAGACAAGGTTCTATCTTGTTGCTGTGTACAAATGGAATAATGTCTCCATGATTTCACTGCAACCAGTAAGTTACCTGTAGCCACCCTAGAAATGTAGCCGCGTGTAAAGGTACCCTAAGACCCATTGGCTGGACACCATCATGGCAGACGTGGGAATAAACATTAGAGAACTGAAGGATGATGTGACAAACAGACAAGCTTGGAGGAAAATGGTTCACATGGTGTCCAATAGTTGGGCACAACTGAATGGATGAAATTGTATTGGATTCCAGAATTCTGGTGTGAAAACTTTGATGAATTAGACCCATAAAGTTTGTATAAACTTTTCATTTATACACTGATTTAGCTTTAGTTGCATTGAGGGAACAATAATAGTAAAGGGATGAGC